>ML858425.1:8364-26270 GCA_009831015.1 Picea engelmannii
TGTGTGTTCCTTGCTTCTGACCTCGCTGTTAGACGTAAAGCAAGATGAGTCATTGTTTCTGACCTCACTGTTAGACGTAAAGCAAGACGTTTTGTGTTCCTTGCTTCTAACCTCGCTGTTAGACGTAAAGCAAGATGAGTCATTTCTTTTGACCTCGCTGTTAGACGTAAAGCAAGACACTGTGTGATTCCTTGCTTTTGACCTAGTTGTTAGACGTAAAGCAAGATGATTCATTGCTTCTGACCTCATTGTTAGACGTAAAGCAAGATGATGATGTGTTCCTTTCTTTTGACCTAGTTGTTAGATGTAAAGCAAGATGATTCCTTGCTTCTGACCTCGTTGTTAGACGTAAAGCAAGATGTGACTGGCACTGAGCTACCAGCTTAACAGCTGTGACATTGAGCCAGTGTAGTACTATGATGTGCCAGCTTAGTGTTGTGATGAGGTATCATTTTTACTAATACATATTGATGCAGATGATGATGGCATTCTTTCAAGAATGATGATTCTACCGATGAAGAAAACTTCCGATGACTCGTAAATATGCTAGCCAATGTTCCAAGATGATATTGACAATACTGTCCTCCTGATGCCACTGGTGATGCAGCCCTCTCTCGCCTGATGATGTTGAAGAATACCCTTCTTGTTAAGGGGGAGTGTTGAAATAATGTAATTGCAAAGAGTATTCTTATTATTATTGTTATTTTATTCATAGGATTAAGCCCCATAGTGGATTAATCATGTCAGTAATTGTATAAGGACCAAATCTCATTTTGCGGATTGGTCAACGGACAATTGTAATAGGCAGAATAAGAAGTCGGCCCTAGCATTTATTATTGAGACCCAGAAATAAATTAAAGGTGGGTTTACCTACCCAGAGTGAGAGGTCGGCCCTGCCAGTGAAGACCCTTCACACGCGTCAGTCTTTTATATATAGAGAGGCTAGCGCCTCACTTTATCACACAACACATTTGTTCATTCTTAAGAGACAAGCTGCAATTTGCCAGTTGGAGAGAAGGAGAAGAGTGACGCATCTTTTGGAGAGGACTATCTGTATTGGTTTGAATTATCTCTTGAACATTGTATTGGCAATTTATGATAAGGAAGTTTTTGTTGGGTTTTCTTCCCCTAGATGGTTTCCTAGGATAAATGTTGTGTCTCTTGTGAATGTGTATTTCTCAGTGATCTTGTTCTTATGTTGCTCTTATCTATTGAAATGCAAAGAAATATAATAATGGCATAAACATTAGCACACACGAGTAAAGCGCTCCCTATACAAGTGACATGTATGAAGCTCCAAGCTGATGTAAATAAACAAGCAAGGGTCCAAGCCATGAGTGCTACCCCCAAGGGTTCGAAGCTCGGATGCATCTCCAAGGTTATGTGCCTCCTCAGGGAGCACCACACCTACATGTTCTCTTTCTCAACCCAAGCATCCTCAAGTCAAGTGTATGGCTCCATGCAAGCAAGACATTGTCGTCTCTAGGGATAAACTCCCTCCTCCAAAATGCCTAACATTCCTTGTCCAATGCAATTTCCCTCCAAGCAAGCAACCTACCTTCAAGTTCCTACTAAATGAAGAAGTCACGAGGATCCATAGGTATCCAACGCTCCAAGCAAGTGTAGAAATTCTAAGGTATTATCATGCTGCCAAAACAGGTCTTTCCTTGACCTTTATTTTGGCTTTAAGTTCACAATCTCAAAACTGCCTTTTCCTATCTTTTTAGGACAACAAACTATTTAGTAACTTTTTGCTGATAATTTTGGTGGTTAAATGTCCTTTTGAGGTGCCCTTGCAAGTGTTTTCATACCCCAATGTTAGCACATGCAATATACTCAAAACAGATAACACTCCTCATGATCTTTACAACTCTAACGTGTTGATCTAAACTCTAAGCATGCATGAAATGAGCACAAATATTTTTGGTCAACATGAAAACCAGTTTGGGATGAAAGTATATATAATGATGATCTAAAGCATGAGATAAAACAAGTAATACAATGCAAAGGAACCTGTATACATAGAAATCTCCTCTTGTGCCTTGCCAAAGGATCCAATGATATATGTGCCCAAGCTTAGTGCGCCCTCTCCCTTTGTTTCTCTGTCCACTAAAGTGAAGCGCCCTCCTTCCTCTTTGAACCAATGAAGAATCCCCACCACAAAAATCTTCTCTTGTGTGTTGCCTCTCCACTGAAACTATCAGATCTGACTTCCTCCAAGTATTGATGCTCTCTGCTAGCTGTGCGCCCCCTTCCTATGGTGCACCCTCCTCCAAGAAAGTGTTATGACCACAAATAATATGGGCCCTAAGCCTCCATGATCCCTCCATGAATGGAGACGCCCAAGCTCTCCTCTCCCAATGCTTCCATTCCCATCCTCTTGCCCTTCTCCAAACTGTCTCGGTGAACATACAAGTGAATTTGCCTCCAAATTCCCTTTGCGCCCTCTTTATAGAAATCATAAGGAAACCTAGAAATGGATCGATGAGCTCATCCCATCCCATTTCTAATCAAAGGTTGAGATCTTCCAAAAATAATCTCAACTCAAAACCCACTTTGGATTAGTTTCCTTATTTCTTTTTATGTCCCTCAATTCACTCATAAAGTGAATTAATAGTCACTTTTGACATAAGTGACATATTTCACTTTGACTTAAATCTCTTAAGTCAAAGTGAAATTAGAATCATAAAGTAAAGTAATGAGGGTAATAGTCTCCCCCTTCGTGTTTAGAGACTCACAAACACAGGGAAACCACTTTCTAAGGTACCCAAATCTCAACAGGAAGAAAGTCATGTAAGCATCCATTCAGGGTCTAGCAACCAAGAGTAAGCCACCTCCAATGTGCGAATCTATCTTGGAACACCAAGGGTCTACCATACACTATAAACCTGACATCTCATGAAACACCCCCAAACATAGTGTAAACACTTCTGAAATAACCTCAAAAGTTAAAACACTCATACCATATTTATAATCAAGGTGTGTGTTAACTTCTATTAGCTTGCAATATGCACACAAACACAACACACGAAACATAGTTATCTCATGGTTTGACCTGTGTATGGCCGGATGCCTTTTAATGTAGTTGCAACCATGAAATAAATTTTTAACTAACCTATGATTTTGTTTTTTTACTCTTATATCATGATTTTCTAACATTTGTTATGATTTTCTTCGATGTATATATTTTCATTTAAATTGCCATTGTATTTAGAGTGTTCTGATTCTACTTTGGTTGTTTTTATTTGCATAGTTCCTAAACTAGCCACGAGGATTCTTGCGGGTCTTCACCTGGGAAAATGAGAGTATGGTTCACCCTTGCTTGTTGGTCGTTTAGAATATTCTCCTTCTAGAAGAGTAATAAATTATATCTATCTATTGGGTTTGAGGTCATTCTTGTCTCTGGTAGGCTTTGATTTTTCTTTTTGTCAATCTGCAAATGCTTTTGGTTACAAAATGAATTGGAGCAGAGTAATTAGTACATTCACGAGGATGCATATGTATTTGAATACACAAGGTTCATGACTTTCTTTTCTATTTTTTGTGTTTTGTTACAGGGCTTACAATCTGGATAAATACATCCCTACCTACGAGGAAGCAAGAAATCAAACCCAAGATGAAGGACTTCCAAGGTAAAGAAAGGAACGAACGAAGGGTTAAGTGGAAATAACTTAGGTAGGGGTATAGTAGATTAAAATTTTCTTATCATTTATCATATCGGGCTTATTGTTTATGTTGATGCACGAGTAGTGGAAAAGTTTGATTGGGATTACATGCACACACACACACACTTCGATTTTAGATTGATGTAGTGCAACTCTTTTGAAATGCCATGTTCATGTGTTTCACTATTTTTTTTATAGGAACAATGGAGAGTCGGAGCAAAACTAGTTGTTGGAAAAGCATGGCGCAACAAAGAAAGAAAGAAGGGAAAATTTCATTTGGAGTTACACGCGCACACATATACACTTTGATTTTAGATGTATGATGTTCATCTTTTTTGAAATTCCATGGTCATGTGTTTCACTGATATTTTGATAGGAACAATGGAGAGTCGGAGCAAAATTGGTTGTTGGAGAAACCATGGTGCGACAAAGAAAGAGGTAAAGGAAAATTTCATTTGGAGTTACACGTGCACATATACACTTTGATTTTTGATGTATGATGTTCAACTTTTTTGAAATGCCATGGTCATGTGTTTCACTGATCTTATCATAGGAACAATGGAGAGCCGGAGCAAAATTGGTTGTTGGAGAAAACATGACGCGACAAAGAAAGAGATAAAGGAAAATTTCATTTGGAGTTACACGCGCACACATATACTCTTTGATTTTAGATGTATGATGTTTAGCTTTTTTGAAATACCATGTTCATGTGTTTGGATTATCTCTTAATAGGAACAATGGAGAGCTCGAGGAAAATTAGTTGTTGGAGAAAGCACAAAACAAGAAAGAAAGGGAATGCATTTTGAAAAGCTCTTGCTCATTCACATCCCCCTCCTCTATACTCCTATGTTGTGTCATGTTGTGTGAATGTGGAAGCGCTCCCTATGTCCTATGATTGTTTGTTCTTGTGTTGGTGTTTATTCGTATGTGTTGTGTCTGTATATATGTGATTCTATGTATGTGAAGTCGTGTTGTGTCGAGTCCCAAGGAGAGGGAATGTGATATATATTGGAATGAGCAAAATCTAGATCTGGATCATCTTGACCAGGAAGAGGCGAAGGAAGGAAGATGCTACATCTCATCTCTCTCTCTCTCTCTCTCTCTCTCTCTCTCCCCCCTCTTTGGATTGCAGATTCTCCATTCCAGGTATTATTGTTTTCTCAAAAGCTTTTCTTTTCATTCGCCTCTGTATATAATTCATTTGAATAGTCTCGATATGTTATTTATTAACCCCAAAGGACTAGCCTAATTAAGTAATCAGATGTTGGATCTTTCCGTCAATGGAGATCAGATTTGTCTGTCTCTCTATATACTCTAGGGTTTCTTGTAGCATCGGAAACACATCACCTTACTCAAGACCTTCTTCCTTGTCCCCTAGCCTTTCTTCTCCTTGTAACTTTTCTTTCTACACGTGTTCGTCCTCCCAATGAAAGAAATCTCTTCTACTTCCTCTTGCTACGTTGAACAACACTGCAACCCGAGTTCTTCCCGCACCAGGTCATCCTAGAGCCTGTTGAAGGTTGGCAATGTCTCTCGAGCATGGACACCTTGAACAAAAAGCCTCCAAGATGGTAAAGCCATTCAAGGGAACAAACACCAACTCCCTATCTTCCACCTCTGCCCCAATGGTACTCAACTGGTCTGTCAACTTTGCGATCCCATCCATGTAGCTCGCCAGATTATCTGTCTTGGAACATGGGGATGGCCCAGGACTTGTTTTGCAAAACCAATCAAATCCCAAGACATCTCCTTGTTGGTCGCCTTGTCTGCTCTGTGAGCTACGAAGAGATTCTTCACGGAATCAAGAATGGTTGTCTTTGCCTTGGTCGCCTCCTTGTTATGAGCATCCAACAACTCTGCATCAACAAATGTTGCAATCGAGAAACTATCGAGAAACACTAGAACAAACCAATCAAAGCTCGAGACATCTGCTTGTTGGTCGTCTTGTCTACCCTGTGAGCTATGAAGGGATCCTTCATAGAATCAAGAATGGTTGTCTTTGCCTTGGCCACCTCCTTGTTATGAGCATCCAAGAACTCCGCATCGGCAGGTGCTGTGATCTCTTTCTCAATGTGTTCCGAAAACACGGCTTCCTCCGTAGGCATCCGTTGCCGAAGCTTCCGAGGGATGAAATTGGAAACTCCTTCCAACTTATCACATTCTCTAAGTGCAATTATGGACATCTGTGCAAGATCTAAATGCACCTCAAAACAATAGTTAGCAATAATGAAGTAGCACGAGCCCTTCTAGGGCTCATACGATTCATTCAAACGTCCTAGGTTTTCACACCCAAGCAACCTGCACAAGGTTAACCTACGAATCCCAGGAACAACACAACTGAAACACCAACTCCTCCACCAAAAGAGTGATTTCAACAAGAAAGCTCTGATACTACGCAGAAATTTCATGAATTGAGATTTCTTTTGCAAGTTCAGAAATTTCAGCTCCTTGGAGGTTCCACAGATTTAATCAGTGCGAATTATCATCGTTAGGGATGAACTGAAATATAAATTACAGCAACAAACAACAGTCATTGTTTCACTTCACATCAACCCCAATACACTAGGCAATGCAAGAGAGAAGACACCTAATATATGACAACAATTTCCATCCCTTCGGGGCAATCTTTTTATGCATAAACCAGATCTAAAATCACCGCAATCAATGAAGGTTTACAGTAGTAAATTTGTCCTAGTCCCTTCAATATAAATGTTAAAATCCCTAACAATTTCCGCATCAACTCATGACGAATCCACAAGACATATAATTGCTAGAAACCTTGTATACAATCTTTGTTGAAAATCAAATATGCAATAAGACAATTTTGGACGCCTGAGAACCTCATATACATACAGATAAGACTAGATGGATTTTAAGTACATACTCTCATCTCATCACAAGCTGGTAGAAGACTCCAATCTCTCCAAAACCCTAGGCAGGGAAAACCAAGGAAAACCCGAGATCGACCAAAGATACTCCAACAAGGTACAGTCACCACTGGCAAGCCCTGCTTGTCTAGGTGCAAGGTGTCTCCTCTTTTCTTCCTCCTTAACAAGTACAATTTACAGTTTATCGCTCAACAATAATTGCAACGCCTCCTTGGCAGTCAAGCCACAGGTGTAGCTTCAAGACTGCTCCAAGAAACACTAGTGCTCCTCCTCTAACATCTCTAACCCAAGTGTAAAGAAGAACAAGAAAAAGCGTGTAATCGATTATGAGATCATCATCCTCGACATCTTTCTCCCAGGATCAAACCCTGGTATCTCACAAGAACAAGCTCCCTGTTGCCGTCCTTATACACACTTACTAACGTGAGCTAAGTCCAACTCACTTAGTGTGTCCTCGGAGACACAATGTCTAGGTTCCAAGTCCACACTGTCACCTTGACTGGAACCTCTTCCTTCTAGGCTTACTCCTAGGGAAGCCAAGGGGGGTTGTCCCTAGTTACTAGATTACTTTTAATGTTAATGTTCTAGGAGTCAATTTTAATTGGTTAAAGGCTAAGGGGAAAACTAGCCTAAGATGTTCAAGCAGCAATGCAAGTGCAAGTCTTAATCTAAATGTAAGTCATCCCTTTTCCTAAGTCAATTAAGACTAGTGCCTAAGGTTGAGCAATGGGGTCAACTAAAGTTTAAGGGTGGTTTATTACAAAAGTTTTACAAGTAAATCAATTTCAAACTACCCAAAAACCCAAGGTTATAATTACTTACAAATAATACAAAGTTGTACAATGATTACACCACATACAAAAGATACAACAATATACAAGGATACAAAGAAGTGTAAGTGTTCCACAATTTGTCAAGCATGCCCGAATAGCACTTACTCTATTGGACTGCCTTCACTGGCTACCACAAAAAGCACTCAAGAATCAAAGAAAGTGATGCCTCCCCAAGTGGGATATTCAACACTTTCTTGATTCACACCACAACAATCAATAAACAAGATATTCCAATGACTACTCAAATGTTCACTTAGACATAAGAAACATTAACCTTCAAGTTGCACATAAGATAGATGAGACAATGAAAATATTATCACCAATGATGTGTTCCTATCAATACATCTAATTCCCCCAACATACAAAGGTGATCTATGCAACTAAGTGTTTAAGGAGTTCCTTAAAGATTTGATTAATTTTAATTCCCTTTCCCCCTAAACTAGATGTGTGCTTCAAACCTCCCCCTCCCTTGGCCAAATGACTGCCTGGTGCTCAAGATAGTAAGGCAAACGAGGCCTTACCCTAGCTTCCTTGGTCAACCCTGACAGTAGGAGTACTTCCCGGAAATGATCTCCTCAACGAAACCACGGGACGGTCCCCCGCCACTACCCTCCGTTGTTTTCCTCCCACCCGTTTTAGATGGTGGAGATGGCTGAATGAAGCCCCTAAAATTGTTTCTAAGTGTTGTTATGACCCGCGGGTGGGTCTTTAGATGTGTTGGGTGAATTTTAGACAAGTTTTAGGCACTTAAAATTGAGCGTTTAAGGGTATGGCCGAAAGTGAAAATGCTTATAAAAGTGTGTTTAACAGCTTGAAAATAAAAGCATTCACCACATAAACTTATATGGAAATGATATAAAAGATATGCCAATTAACCATAGACCATTTCACATAAAACTTGCAAGTTAAGTATGAGATTTAAAGCAAGGACAACTTGCTACATAAAACAAAAAATTAAACTTGCTTGAAAAGAAAATTTAAGTTATGTGTATAAAAAAAATAACCATGAAGCAAGATAACTTAAACTTAATGAGTGCTTTAGAAAGTAGATCTGAAAATGAAATAACTTAGAATGTGAGGTTATGCCACAATAAATAAAAGAATATTAAGTAATATGAACATCACATCATCATTATTTAACTTAGGATTAAGATCTACCATCAACCATGCATGTAGAAGTGTTAAATCATATGAAAAATGTAAGCATGAATAAAAGAAAGATTTAACAAGTTTATGCTTAAGATCTTAAACCAAAAGACTAGATCACATATGTTAAAGTTGTAAGCAAGCTAAATGACTTATGTTACTAAAGATTTAGCATTTAGAAGATATTATAAATAATTTAACCATTTAAACATGAGATTATGAGCATATGAAATAAGCTTGAAAAAAGGAAACTATGTGTGATTACTAACTAGATAATTTAACCATTAAGCATTAATCATCACAAGAGTATTAGTTTCCCTTTAAGCCAAGGCGATTTTGGGGATGACTCCCCCAAGGTGCCGGCAAGTTAGATTAATACTACTGAGATATAACTGCACAGGAAAGCAGGGCATTTAGTCCTATGTCTTCGAAGATACGAAGATTAGATAGGCTCCTGGCCGACTGCTCAGGCAGAAACTATCTCAACTCGTAATTATTTATGGCTATGATACCAAATTTTAGAAGCAAAATGAATAAAACTTGAAAGAAAACACCACTTCAATGGCCAAGGTGGAGGCAAGCCTTCCAATATTGGCCAAAGAGGATAGCTTAGACTTCAATAACTTAATGAAATAAAAGAAAAACTAAACTAACAATATTATAGACAAAGGATAAACTAAGCTAAAGAATAAACAAACTAATCTAAGCTAGATTATGATTTAGGGCCCAAAAGAGTGAAGAAATATGGAAGAAACTTAGAAATTTGAAGGAGAGAAAGAGAAAAGTGTTACCCAACCAAGTAGAAGTGTGTTGGGAAGCCTCCTATGTGTTTTTGGGCAGCATATACCTTCAGATCTATCACTAACCTGCAAAAAACAGCAAGCCAAAGCTTGCTGGAAATGCTGCAAAATACACCAAATTTGTAAAAAAAAAAATTGTTTTTACACGGAAATTTTTTGTATAAAAATCTGAATATGAAAATTTAAATTTTGACCTATCTAAGCTTAGTTAACAACTGAAAAATATATGGAAACAGATGCAACAATTAAAATGGAACAAGAAAGAGACTAGGAGTGTAAGGAGGACTCAAGGGTAGGATCCCCTTCGATGCTATCCCAATGAATCCTTTGAGATGACCTGCAAAACTTAGAGAAATATGTGAAGCATGGAATAGATAGTTATATTGAATAAACTTAGAACGAAATACTTGCAAATCCTAAGCTATTCAACATGAACATAAGACAACCAAAATACTCAAAGCTATCTTATCCAAGCAAAATACTTCAACTCAAGATCTATTACCGACAACACAAAAACAATAAGCAAACAATATCACCTCATGTGTATAGAGCAAAAAGAATACTCAAAGATGCTCCAATGATCCTCCAAAGATTTTTTCTCATTACCAAAAGTGTGAGAGTGTTGTAGCCACTAGTTGCTACTAGACTCCCAAGAGCAATGAATGGATGGCAAAATGGCAAGAGCAAGAAGATGGAAGTGAGAGAGATTTCAACATAGTAACTTTAGCACAAAGATTGGTAAAGTAAAAGTGAGAGGAAGGCTTCTTTTTATACCCCAAGAAACAAAGTGAAGGCACTTGGATCACTTCCAAGTGTCAAATCAAGAGAAGGAGCACCAATCTCTAAGAGAGGGGCGCCCCACTTAGGGTTTGAGTTGAGGATTGATGAGATGGTGAGGTGTAAGCAAAAGATAGGTTGGATAACCATCCTAGGGGGGCGCACTAGTCAAAAGAGGAGGGCCCATTTGCCAAAAATAGAGAGTTGGTTAGGTTTTGGGTGAGTTGGAGTGATTCTCTAACAAAGGGGGCGCTAATCTAGTGAGGGTGTGATCTTTAGGAGAGGTTAGGTTAGGTTTAGAGTTAGGTTTTTGGTAGTGTTAGGGTTTTGGAGTGTCTAGGGGGGGCGCACCTCATGTGAGAGGGGCCCTCTCCAAGTTTCAAGGCATAATTCAAGGAATTGGGTAGTTGGGGGTCGTTTTTCCCCTTAGGGCAAGGTTTAGATGGGTGAGGGAGTGAGTAAATAGGTTGAATTAAGTTGGAAAAAGGTTAGGATGGGTTTTGGTAGGTTAGGAGGGTCTAACTTGCTCATTGCCACCTTAACATCCACTCACTAACTCAAAATTACAATGTTTTTGACATTTGACTAATGTCATCTTAGCAATTAAAATTGTTGTTTTTCCCTAGACTGACTCTAAGTGGACTAAGACATAGTAAACTTAGTCCGACTGAGATGAAACTTGCTCTATGGGTGTAGGGGGTGCTATTCCATTTCTTTTGAGCACAAATACCCCTATCAAAATCCCAACGACCGAGTTTTTACAATATAAGCTCAAAAAATAATTAATTAATTAAATTATTAAAAATTTAATTAATTAAAAAAACCTATCTAGACTCGACGAAATTCCGCGAAACTTTCTACATTGTCTGGCATGGTCATTTACAACATTCCTAAACAAAGGTTACCAAAAAATGAGACCATCAGAGCGCCTTTCACCACTTTGGAGGAAATTATTGCATGTGTGGAGGGAAAAACTCAAGGGAAGTCGGCTAGGCCCTAAAGCCCGGTCGACAACCTGAGGATAAAAAACCCTCGGTGAAAGGAACTCCCCCAATGGAAACACCCAAGTTACTTGACCTAACTATGATCCATGCAGACTTATTACATTATTAACCCACGAAGGGGTGCGAAAATTTCGTTTACAAAATTTTTGTGCTGGGGCATCAGATGCCCAAGTAGAACCATAACTGTCTTCATCAAATTTGCATCTGGTGATGCATCTTCATGGTACATGAGTTGACCCCTAGCTGAATAGGCGGTCAACACTCCCAAGAAAAACGTTTTCTTCTCTCTTCATGACTTCTCCTTCGGTTTCCTCGAGAATCCTGGCACCTTCCTCCTATAAGAGAAGTACAAAGAAAAGAGTACAATGATGATGATAAATGAGTCTCTCCTTCCTCTATTTATGTGAGAGGCGAAGTGAGGTCATCAATGACTAGTGGATCTCGTCCAATACTAGCGAATTGCAAGATACAAGTAGCTCCACACGAGTGAAGCATTCCCTATACAAGTGACACGTGTGAAGCTCCAAG
The DNA here is from genome assembly GCA_009831015.1 of Picea engelmannii. Taxonomy (NCBI): domain Eukaryota; kingdom Viridiplantae; phylum Streptophyta; class Pinopsida; order Pinales; family Pinaceae; genus Picea; species Picea engelmannii. The sequence goes on from ML858425.1 coordinate 20,006, forward strand.
GTGATGTCAATATATGAGCAAGAGTCCAAGGAATGAGTGCTACCCCCAAGGGTTCGAAGCTTGGATGCATCTCCAAGGTCATGTGCCTCCTCAGGGAGCACCACACCTACATGTTCTCTTGCTCAACCCAAGCATCCTCAAGTCAAGTGTAAGGCTCCATGCAAGAAAGACATTGTCGTCTCTAGGGCTCAACTCCCTCCTCCAGAATGCCTAACACTCCTCGTCCAATGCAGTTTCCCTCCAAGCAAGCAACCTCCCTTCAAGTAATTTATGCATGCACTAATCCCCACTGGCTGGGAGGATCAACGCTCTGATACCTCTGTAATGTTCCCAAGCCAAGTTTTTGTTGGATACACTAACTGTTCACTGTTTATTGTTTATTTAGTTGTGTGCTTGCAGGTTTACTCATGAAGTTGCACATTAGGGTTTGTGTTTATGAGATCAAATCATGTAGACAAGGATCTGAAGATATAACACAAGGAAAAGACAAGATACAACAAGAAACACCAATATGGAACCAAATAGCTCAGATCTGACCTTTATTTAGATAATTTAGAGATCTTGATACAACAAATCTGCGGATCTAGAAGAATACCAATAAGAATATCCAACTGGAACAATAGCTACTACAAAATGCTCAAGATTGGAGATATAAGCCTCCAAAGGCAGTACAATAAGCTGATGCAAAACACAAGATTGATGTATTTCCTTCCAGGGATCAGATCCAAACCTCCCCATCTGAGTTACGCCCTTCTGGATGGCTGAATATACTCAATATTTCGGCCCTACTGCTAGAGGCCTCCAAATACTCTGAAACTGGATGGAATAGCATATCGGGGCAAGACAAACCCCCTCTTGAAGTCTCAAGCTGAATGATAGAGATTTGATCCTCTTATAGCTGAAACCTCAAACTGAGTCGTGCCCTCCTAGATGACTGAAGAGACCCAATATTTCGGCCTCATTGCGAGGAACCTCCAAATGCTATGAAACTGGCTGGAAGAGTATATCAAGGCAAGACAAACCACTTGATGAAGTCTCCAGCTGAATAATGAAGAACTGATCCTCCAAATAGATGAAACCCTGTTCTACAGTGCGCCCTCCTTCTCTCGAACTCGTGCCCAGATCTAACAAATCATATGGCAAGTAAAACTTTCCCAAAATAGGTTGGAAATGATGGCCTAGGCTTTACAGAGAAAACCGAGAAGTCTATATGCCCAAAATCCTCCTCCACTTCCTAGATCGAACTCTTCTTCTTAAGATGGTGCACCCCCCTTGCTGGAAACCCCCTAGGCTGTGCATTGTTCCTTCCTTGGCTGATAGATGGTACCTGTAACTGCTGTAGAATGGTGTGGGAGGAGTATTGCACCCCTGGGACCAATTTTGGATCAAGATAAGTGGGATCTTTCACCACCGAGTTGATCTCAAGGGTTTGTAGTCTCAAAACCCTCAAAACTCCTTTGTGCTCAAGAGCCCAAATGCAAAATGTAATAATAATCCAGAATGAGTGAGAAGTGCACCCTTCCTTTCTTTTATACTCCAGATCTATTTCTCTGTTGAGTTAGTTAACCCCTAGGGTTAACTCCTAGCTTTTCCACACATGTGCTTTTCTTTCCTTCAGTTTACCTTTTTCTCCCAAAGTCAACTTAATATTATAACGTTGTGCTTAGGTAATGGCTTTGGGTTGTATTTTTCCCAATGATGCATGAGACTATAGTCTAGTGGGGACAACTAGACTACTGAGTCTCTCATAACCTCTTCATCAAGAGGTGGGGAACATTACATTTTCATTGGCTGATTTTTCTACTATAAAGATTGGTTTTCTACAGCCATAAGGATGATAAATATCACTATAGTTAGATTTTTGTTACAGCCTTGATTTTTTGCTTAAGTCTTACTAGATTTACTAGCCTTGATATATCATTGTTGAGTTAAACTAGTCTTTACTAGCTTATCTTGTACTTCTTTAATTGGACTTTTAGCACTTATTTTGTATCTCTTGTTATCTTTTATATGATGATATATATTATTGATTATTGTTGAAATTAGGGACAACAAGATTAAATTGTTTGTCCACCTAACATATTACAAGTATACTTGGTTTTCATTGGGTCTCTGGCAAGTATCTTACTCTCGGCAGGTCATTCAACTCATTTGGAAACCATTAAACTTTCCCAAGACTCTTTTCTAAGTTCCTTCTACCATTTAGAATGACCTTTAGGGACATCCATCCATACATCTCATTTTCCATCTCAACCCCCCCTAGGGTTACCAGAATTCCCCGCTGGAGGTGAATACCTCACCTCCAAAGTGACGGGAACACCCAACTAAGGTGAAAGTGGGTAGGTTCTCTGCTAGTTGTCACCATTTTGGTGGTTGGGTCGGGCTTTTCCCAACCTACAACTTGTACGATAACAGGCTATCCAAAAGAAGTAGCTTCTCATCCCCATACTACAAAACATATGCGTACTCAAAAGCCTTTGGGTCATATCTCTTTGCAAACGTCTGTAAACCCTCCATGTCACAAACATCCTCTAGTAACATAGATGAAGCATATGACTAACTATCTATTGATATGTATATATTGGATACCCGACTAGACTCCTCAAGGAGATGCTCTACTCTAGACTTTGATTCTCGAAGGGCTATCTGTGTGCTCTTCAAGAATTCCTGTGCACTCACCAACTCATGAGTGAAACTTTTCAGCTCCTTAACCACCTAGAAAGTTGCACCCTCCCCCAAGGATCATTTTGGTACTTAGAGCGCACCTTTTCAGTGGCTGAATCTTCCACAAAGTGAAACCCTAGTTTCACAAAAGTACCAGAAGTACCAGAAAACCAGTGCCAGAAGTACCAGAAGCACCAGTCCAGAAATCCGCAAATCAGATTTGAAGGGACAAAAGTTGGATTTTCTCAGATCCAAGTACACCAGGCTACTCGCCTCAGCCAAGCACACCTCCTGGTAAGATCAAAATTTGATTTCACGCATTTTCATTTTTGGTCATTTTTCATAGCCTCAAGTACAAGATGTCTGCAATCACAAAGCTTGTTGAGAAACTAGAAGGCATAGACAACTTCCGTGCCTGGAAGTATAGGATTGGTCTGATCCTTGCAGAGAATGACCTAGCAATATTTATCAAAGAAGAAGTGGAGGAACCTAAAGATGCCGTAGAGAAAGCGAAGCATCAAAAGGACTTAATCAGGGCTCAAAGAATCATTGCAGATTCAATCAAAGATCACCTGATCCCGTATGTATCGTCCAAGAAAACTCCGAAGGAGATGTTTGACTCTCTAAGAAAACTATACGAAGGAAAGAACATCAACCGAAAGATGAATCTAAGATCTCAATTGAAGAATACCAAGATGCAGAAAGAAGAAATGATTCAAGAATATTTCTCTCGAATCTCAGAAATAAAAGAACAGTTAAAAACGATTGGAGACACAATCGATGAAGACAAATTTGTAATAACAACCCTAAATGGTCTCACGAGACCTTGGGATGCCTTCATCCAGTCTGTAAGTGCCAGAAAGGAGAAACTACAGTTTGAGAGCCTATGGGAAGAATGCATCCAAGAAGAGACAAGGGTAGCCAACCGTGAAGCACTACTAGCAAGGGATGATGATCAAGCCCTAGCTACTCATACAAAAGGAGGAAGGAAGAAACCCTACTTCAAAAGGGAAACTCATAGAGAACCTCAACCATATAACAAATTCAACAATCAAGAATCTCATTCAAGAAATTTTCAGAAGAAAGGACAACGCAAGGGACGAGATCTCTCATCCATACAATGCTATCATTGTGATAAGATGAGACATAAGGCGAATTCTTGTCCAGTCAGAAGAGAAGAATACAAGAGGAATCACAAAAGGCAACATGCCCACATAGCCGAAGATGAAGAACCACCTATGAAGATGATTAAGGACCATGTCTTGATCTCATCTCTCTCAGGATCTGTATCACCTAGAGAGGACACATGGCTCATTGATAGCGGTGTATCAAAACACATGACGGGTAAGAAAAATACTCTCTCTTGTATTTCAAAAAACAAATTTTCTCAGAAAGTGACTCTTGGAGATGATTATCAACATCCCATCAAGGGAGTAGGAGAATCAAACTACAAGCTAGATTAAGAAAACTCAATAACAATGAAAGACGTACTCTATGTACCGGGATTAAAGAAGAACTTACTTTCCATATCAACTTTAGACAAGAAAGGCTATAGAGTTGCCTTCATAGATGGAGAAGTTCTTATGTGGGCTAATGGAGAAACCTTAAATGAAGCAATCGTCATTGGAAATGAAGAAAATGGATTATATAAGCTAAAGGGTCACCCAGAAACTGCCATGACCCATGCCATCGAAAACTCATGCGAACTTTGGCATAGAAGATTGGCCCACATCAACTACAAGGCGCTACCATACATATGCAAAGATGTCACAGGTTTACCAGAACTCAAGGTTGATCAAGAAGGCATATGAAATGGATGTGCGCAAGGGAAGAATATCAAGAACCCTTTTCCAAAAAGGGATAGCAAAGCAGAAGGAGTATTGGAACTCATTCATTCACACGTGTGTGGCCCAATTCCATCATCCTCCATTAGCGGGTACGTATACTATGTATCATTTATTGATGACTATTCTCGTAAGACCTAGATATATTTCTTAAAATCTAAAGATGAAGTATTCAGTAAATTCAAGGAATTCAAAGCCTTGATAGAGAATCTTTCTGAAAGAAAGATTAAGATACTCAGGTCAGATAATGGAGGAGAATATACCTCAAAGGAGTCTGTAAACTTCTGCGGAAATGTTGGGTTCAAGAGGGAACTCACTACTCCTTATAATCCCCAACAAAATGGTGTAGCTGAAAGGAAGAACAGAACAATTATGGAAGTTGTAAAGAGCATGATTCACGATCAAGATCTTCCTATGTGCTTATGGACAAAAGCAGTAATGGCAGTTGTTTATGTGCATAACAGATTATCCCATAGTGCACTTGGGTTCAAGACCCCAGAAGAGATGTTCACCGGAAAGAAGCTAGAAGTAAGCCATCTCAAAATATTTGGCTGTCCAGTGTTTATTCATATACTGAAAGAGAAAAGAAACAAGCTGGAACCCTCCGAAAAGAAGGGAATATTTGTGGGATACTGTGAGGTATCCAAGGCCTTCAGAATCTACATACCTGGTCACTGCCATATTGAAATCAGCAGGGACGTGACCTTTGATGAAGAAGCAACACTTAAGAAATCAAGAAGATGCCAGCTTGAAGAATTATATGAAGAGGAACCTGTAAATCCCAGGATTGCAGAATCCATGAGGGAAGTTCCCAGAGCTACAGAACCTGTAAGGGAAGTCGTAACTTTCCCTGATGAGGAGACTCCTGAAGACCATGATATAAAAGAAGGTCAAGAACCTCCTCAAATGACCTTCTCCCATAAAAGAAAGCCTACTTGGGCAAGAGAGCTTATTCAAGATGGAGAGAAGTGTTGACCGCCTATTCAGCTAGGGGTCAACTCATGTGCCATGAAGTTTTCATCATCAGATGCACATATGTTCCAGACAGTATTGGTTCTACTTGGGCATTTGATGCCCCAGCACAAATTTTGTAAACAAAATTTCCGCACCCCTGCGTGGGTTAATAATGTAATGAGTCAGAATGAGTCATAGTTAGGTCAGGTACCTTGGGATGTCTTCATTAAGGGAGTTCCTTTCATCGAGGGTTTTTTATCCTCAGGTTGTTAGCCGGGCTCCCGGGCCTGGTTGACTTCCCTTGAGTTTTTCCCTCCACACATGCAATAATTTCCTCCAAAGTGGTGAACGGCGTCTTAATGGTCTCATCCTTTGGTAAACTTTGTTTAGGAATGTTGTAAATGACCATGCTAGACAGTGTAGAAAGTTTCGCGGAATTTCGTTGAGTCTAGATAGGTTTTTTTTAATTAATTAAATTATTAATAGTTTAATTAATTAATTATTTTTTGAGCAAACATTGTAAAAACTCGGTCTTGGGTATTTTGATAGGGGTATTTGTGCTCAAAAGAAATGGAACGACACCCCTTGCACCCATTGACCAAGTTTCAGCTCATTCGGACAAGTTTTACTGTCTTAGTCCGCTCAGAGTCAGAGTCAGTCAAAACAACAATTTTAATTGCTAAGGTGACATTAGTCAAATGTCAAATTATTGTAATTTTTGAGTTAGTGAGTTAGTGGTAAGGTGGCAATGAGCAAGTTAGACCCCCCTAACCTACCCAAACCCATCCTAACCACTTAAAACC
>ML858427.1:0-10591 GCA_009831015.1 Picea engelmannii
CTTTGTCTTGCTGAAAACCAATATGTCATCCAGATACACGATGACAAATTTCCCGATGAACTCCTTCAGGACTTCATTCATCAATCTCATAAAGGTACTTGGTGCATTCGTCAAGCCAAACGACATGACAATACATTCATACAAACCTTCGTTTGTCTTGAATGTTGTTTTCCATTCGTCACCTTCTCTCATATGAATTTGATGATATCCGCTCTTCAAATTTATCTTTGAAAACAATTTTGCACCACTTAAGCAATCCATTAGATAATCCATCCTCGGCAATGGAAATCTATACCTGATACTTATCTTGTTGATGGCTCTTGAATCAATGAACATCCTCTAGCCTCCATCTTTCTTCGGACTGAGTACTGTTGGAACAGCACACGGACTCAAGCTTTCCCTGACCAATCCTTTGTCCAACAACTCCTGGACCTGCCTTTTAACCTCTTCATTCTCTTGCGGCATCAATCTGTACGCGGCTTTATTTGGAAAACTAGCTCCTGGTATGAGATCAATATGATGACTCACGCTCCTCATCGGTGGCAATGAACGAGGTAATTCTTCCACTACAATATCAACGAAATCTTCCAGCAGTTCCTGAACTTCTCCTGGTAAATCGTCCACTCTCGTGCTAGTCAGAACAATTCTCGGTTTTCTGACCACAAAGAATTGTGGATCCTCCTTATTAACTTCTGTAAGAAGTTCCTTCCCACTCATGAGAAGTACTATGTTGTTTGCCTCCAGCTTCACCTCTTTATCCTCAATTGGACACAACATATGAGTCCTCCCATTCCTTTTCAGGGTATAGGTGTTCATCCTCCCATCATGAATTACATTTCTATCATATTTCCATGGTCTTCCCAACAATAAATGATAGACATCCATAGGAATAACATCACATAAAATCTTATCATTATATCCTCCTATCTTAATGTCAACTAAGAACTATTTAGTGTCATTTACCTGATCTCCCTTCTGTAGCCATGAAAATTTGTATGGACTTGGATGATCAGTTGTCTCCAGCTCCAGCTTTACTACCATCTCGGTTGAAACGAGATTGTCAGTGCTTCCGCTGTCCACAATAACCTTGCATGCCCGACCCTTGGTCTTGCAAGCAGTCCTAAAAAGAATGTTCCTCTGCGCTGAATTCTCCGTCTCCTTTTCTGGCGTCAAAAGGACTTTCCGCATTACCAACGATCTTCCGCCTTCAGTGTACTCTGCCTCAACATCTCACCTCTGTGCCTTGGCAATGTGAGTCTCCCTAGTTTTTCTCTTTTTCTTCGGACACTCGAATGACTTGTGCCCATTTTTTCCACACGTGAAGCATGTGATTACTCCACCTCTTCCTCTTCCTCTACCTCTGGTACGAGGAAACCTATTATTATCAGCATACCCTCCTCTCTACTCAGTATGTTGTTCTCTTTTCTCAGCATATCACCCTCGCTGTGAACTTCCTCCTCTCTCTGTCTGAGTCTGAGGTTTCTTCCAGTCATCCTTGGGCTTCTGGTATTTATCTTGGGCAACCGATTTTCCTTTAGGATGAATTCTGCCTCGACCCCTCTGACTTTGTTTACGACTCAGCTTCTCCTTATCCTTCAGAGCCAATTGGTAAGAATCCTCCACCGTTTGGATGGTTGCCATATTTATTTCATCCTGAATTTCATACCTCAGGCCATTCATGTACCTGGCCACCTCTTCATCATTGCTTTCGCGATGACCTGCCCTGATATTCAGCCTGTAAAATTCCTCAGTATACTCCTTCACTGTCATCAGCTTCTGTCTTAGGTTATGCATCCTCCTGAACAGAGAAATTTGATAATCCCTGGGAATGAATTTTGCCTTCATCTTTGCAATCATCCTGTCCTAGATCTTAATTTTCTTCTTGCCTTGGCAATGCCTATCAGCTTGTAGTTCATCCCACCACAAAGCTGCATGTCCTTTTAATCTTGTGATGGCATGTCTGACTTTCTTATCATCTTCGATATCCTCATAATAGAAGTAAGTGTCTAGAGCTCTAATACAATCTAGAAACTCTTCTGCATCCAGACTTCCTTCATAAAATGGAATGTCCATTTTTGTTTTCGAACTCATCCGAGTGATAGCCTTAATTAAACGCTCATTTGCTGCATCTTCCACTGGGATTTCCTCTCCTCTATGTCCAACATCATCTTTAGCTTCTGATTCACTGATATCTCCTGCATCAGCTTTGCACCTTTGCGATGTCCCCATGTCTTCCATTCTGGCATGAAGATTACGTACTTCTCTCTCCACGTCTGGATTTTGTACTTGCCTATCTTTTTCTTTGGACATTTCTCTTTCTCTGGACAATTCCCTTTCCTCCTCTGGATCAGGTGATTGTCTACCCCTTCTCCTTAGCAGCATGGTGAATTCTCCTTGTCCTCTGTTGTAGAGAGAAAATAATCTTCTTCTAAGCTTTGATACCACTTTGACGTGTGTATCAGAGTGCTCTTTATCTCCTGCCCCTCTTGCATGAAATATACAGACAAGAATTACGCTCTGATACCACTTTGACACAGGGGCACGCCACCCACGGGCACATCCTCTCTCACAGGACCTTCTTCTTCTCGGCCCGAAGAACTCGAAGGTTCTTCTATTTCCCTATCGGGAAATCTGCTCCCACAATTCTCTCGTGCGGTCCCCCTTCCTTGATTTTATCGAGGAATCAGAACTAATGACTTCGCGAGTTCAAAGGTTGAACACTGGGTTCTCGGATCCCCGAGACTCGATGGTCAGTCAACTCGCTGACTTTTCCCTGAGGGATTTCTCTACTCGTGACCTCGCAACCTCGTCTCTCGGCACTTCGCGACCCACGAATCCTAACGCAAATGTTTTGGGACTTCTCGCAGCGAGATCTCGAGGCTTTCGTGCCACCTGTATCCCACTCGCGACTTGGAGTACCTAATTCTTGGTTTTTCAACCTGCGAACTCCCGAGTTCGTGAGATCACCGATCTCTGCCACCTGTCCCCCTCAGATGGACAGCTCATGTCTTCTCACCACTTCTCCACTCACGACTTGGAGTACCCAATACTTGGGTTTTCAACCTGTGAACTCCCGAGTTCACGAGATCACCGATCTCTGCCTCCTGTCCTCCTCAGATGGACGACTCCTGTCTTCTCGCCACTTCACCACTCGCGACTTGGAGTACCCAATACTTTGGTTTTCAACCTGCGAACTCCCGAGTTCGCGAGATCACCGATATCTGCCACCTGTCTTCTCGCCACTTCGCCACTCGCGACTTGGAGTACCCAATACTTGGGTTTTCAGCCTGCGAACTCCTGAGTTTATGAGATCACTGATATCTACCACCTGTCCTCCTTAGATGGACGGCTCCAATCTTCTCTCCACTTCACTACTCGCGACTTGGACTATAGAACACTTGGGCTCTCAACCGACAAACTCCCGAGTTCGCAAGATCATCGATCTCTGCCACCTTTCCTCCTTAGATGAACGGCTGAAATATTCTCGCCATTTTGCTGCTCGCGAAGCTAAAGGACTTCCCTTTCGGACCTCCAATGTCCGAGTCTGCGAGATGAGAGAATCTCCTTACATGCGTCCTCCACAATGAACGGATCTGATCTTGTAGGGATATCGAGTCTCAAGATATCGCTGCTCTTGTTGCACAACTTTGGGCCTTCAACTCACGAGTCCCTGATACATGATACCATGTGTAGATCCGACGGCTTTCATGAATCTGAATCGACGACTATGCCTCTCCTGAGCTTCAAACTCTTCGGAATCTTCTTGCCATAACCTCCTTGCACCTCTGCAAGATCTAATGATCCTCGAAACTTCCTGAAATCTCCTCAGATTATTTTCGACCGTACATTCTTCCTTTGGTAACACACGAAATGAAAAAGAGTATCTCTCCATGAGATTCCTTCGCCTCTTCGCCTACCTGCGACACTTGTTCCTGACTTCTGACAGCAGCTTCATGCGACTTCAAGTCACACTTATCTACGTTGATCTTCAACGACTCAGAGGCCTATCCTTCCTGAGCTTTTCTAAACTTCTTCTACCTCAACGAGGTTCTTTGCACACACTCCTTGCGGCAAACCTGCAAACACTTCAACTGTTCGAGCTTCCTTTGACTCTGCTTATGCCCATAGCAGTAGCCCTCCAAAGCTTCTACTCAGTTTCATGACTGAGACTCTCCTTCCTTAGCCTGCGTACTCCTTGCACGGCTTTAGCAACCCACTTTCACGTCTGAGGGCTTTTAGAACAAGAGTTTAATCTCCGAGCCTTCTGTCAATGCACTCCTTGCGGACGACTTCAACTGCACTCCTTGCAAGAATCCTCGCTCAAAAGAGAAACAATTGTAACTCACCTTGCTTTCTCTCATATTTCAATCTCAACTCATGAAATCATACACACAGGATAACACAAACGCATAACAGGAAGAAATATTCATAAGTAGATCATTTAGCACACATACACAGAGAATAACACAATAGCCATGAATCTGAATCAACTTCTTTTATTAATTCAATATCTATACATGGGTGTTCTTCTACAACCCTCTGCTATTCTCCTGTGCTCTAGATTCTTCTCTCTCCTGTTAATGTTACAATGATACAAAATGAGGGTGTCTATATCTGGTTTTCCCTCTTTCTTCTAGAATTGTCTAATCTAAGAATTCAATTCTATCTACCTGTAACTACTACTATAAATGCATCTGTCTATCTCAGACGAGAGCATATGGCTCGAGGTCTGATTAAATTTTTACCAAGGTGCCAAGTTAAATGATCTCATTTATGTTTAGTGCATCAACTTCAAGGGAAAATTTAAAAATTCAAAAAATTGCGCTGGACGTCTTCCAGCTGTCTTCTGCTTCCATGTTGATTTTGCTTGTCATGAGGGATGCTCCTGCATCATACTCCCTCACTTGAAAATTTGCATGGGCTCCTTTCCATGAGCTCCTGCATGGTATGTCCATGCTTCCGTATCTGTGCTTCAGTCTCCCAGCTGGCATCTTTAACTGGATGACCCTTCCACTTGACCAAATATTCAAAATATTCTTTCCTTCTGGTTTTCTTACCCACTCGTTTATTCAGTATCTGTTCCATCTGTGGCTTCTCTGCAACTGACATCTACTTCTGCCACTGTATCTCTAGTTTATCATCACTTTCTGCTTCTACCTCATCATCTCTATATGGATATAAATCCAAAACATTAAATATCGGAGAAATTCCAATCCCATCTGGTAACTCAATTTCATAAGCATTCTGCCCCATTTTCTTCAATACCTTGCATGGCCCAATTTTCTTCATCTTCATCTTGTTGTATGTTCCTCTCGGGAACCTTTCTTTCCTCAAATGTGCCAGAACTAGATCACCAACTTCAAACTGAAGTTTTCTCCTATGCTGATCTGCTCTGCGTTTGTACTCTTGACTTGACTTCAATAGTCGCTCCTTCACCTGGTTGTGAAGTTCCTTCATCACTTCAGCAAATTCTCCTGCACTAGCACTGCTAGTATCAGTCTGTTCTGAATCCCTCAATTCAGAAACTCCTCTTGGATGCATTCCATATACAATCTGAAATGGACTTTTTTTCACTGAATCATTGTATGCGAACTCTGCTTGCGACAATATGCTATCCCAGCTGCTATGGTGCTCTATCACCAAGCTCCTCAACAAGTCTCCCAGAGTTCTGTTGACCACTTCTGTTTGTCCATCCGTCTGAGGATGATAATCAGAACTAAACATCAAATTAGTTCCCAGCTTCTTCGATAATGTCCTCCAGAAATTCCCTATGAATTTTGTGTCTCTGTCTTAAACTATGCTTTTCGACAATCCATGAAGTCGAATGACCTCCTTGAAGAACAAATTTGCGATGTGAGTCGCATCGCTAGTCTTCTGGCATGGGATAAAATGTGCCATCTTGGAAAACCTATCAACTACCACAAAGATTGAATAAACACCTCTCTGTGTCCTCAACAATCCCAATAGAAAATCCATGCTAATTTCATCCCATGGCTTCTTAGGTATGGGTAGTGGTTGATAAAGACCCGCATTTTTCTTCTTGCCTTTTGAATGCTGGCAAATCCTGCATCTGTCCACAAATTTCTTGACTTCTGACCTCATCCATAGACAAAAGTATGACTCGCTCAGCTTTGCAAATGTCTTATCATGGCCAAAATGTCCTTCCAATCCTCCACTGTGCTTTTCCTTAAACAAGTTCTCCCTCATGGAGCAATTCAGAATACATAGTTGATTGCCTTTGAATAAAAATCCGTCCTAGATCACGTACTCTATCCACTGGCTTCTGTCTCTGAGAAATGGATTCTCAGCTGCCTCATACGCTTCCTTGAAGTCTGAATCTTCTGCATACATGTCCTTAAGATCATCAAAGCCTAACGTCCTGACTTTGAATTCCTGCAATAGCAAACACTTCCTGCTCAAAGCATCATCAACTTTGTTAGCAGTGCCAGAAATATGTTTTTATCACAAAAGTGAAATTTTGCATCTATTCAACCCATTTAACATGCCTCTGATTCAACTTTTCCTGTTGAGTCACATATTGTAATGCATGGTTATCATTATATAAAACAAATTCCTTCGGAATCAAATAGTGCCTCCATTTCTTCAATGCCTGTATGATAGCATAAAGTTCTTTATCATGCGTGGCATAATTTTCTTTTTCCTCATTTAGCTTCTCGTTGAAATATGCAATCAGCTTGTCTTCCTGACTCAAGAGCACTCCTATGGCAAACCCGCTTGCATCACATTTTACCTGAAATGTCTTCTGAAAATATGGCAACCCTAAAATTGGTTGCTCTGTAATCTTTCGTTTCAACAAATTAAAACTCTTCTTAGCCTCTTCAGTCCAGTGAAAAGATTTATGTATTTTCTTCACTGTATCCATCATTGCGGCACTAATTCCACTGAAATTTCTAATGAATTTCCAATGGAAACTAGCCAATCCATGAAAAATCCTTACCTCAAATACGTTCCTCGGTGATGGCCAATTCTTGATTACCTCCAGCTTATCTGGATCCATTCTCAATTCATTTGCGTATATAACAAACCCCAAATAAATGAGTTTTGTCTTCATGAATGAGGAATTATTCATATTAATCAACAACTTCTCCTGTTGTAGCTTCCTCATCACAATGGCCAAATGCTTCAGATGTTCAGCCTTTGTCTTGCTGAAAACTAATATGTCATCTAGATACACGATGACAAATTTCCCGATGAACTCCTTCAGGACTTCATTCGTCAATCTCATAAAGGTACTTGGTGCATTCGTCAAGCCAAACGGCATGACAAGCCATTCATACAAACCTTCATTTGTCTTGAATGTTGTTTTCCATTCGTCACCTTCTCTCATATGAATCTGATGATATCCACTCTTCAAATCTATCTTTGAAAAAAAAAAATCCCCACTTAAGCAATCCATCAGATCATTCATCCTCGGCAATGGGAATCTATACCTAATAGGTATCTTGTTGATGGCTCTTGAATCAGTGCACATCCTCCAGCCTCCATCTTTCTTCGGACTGAGTACTATTGGAACAACACATGGACTCAAGATTAACCTGACCAATCCTTTGTCCAACAACTCCTGGACCTGCCTTTTAACCTCTTCATTCTCTTGCGGCGTCAATCTGTATGCGGCTTTATTTGGCAAACTAGCTCCTGGTATGAGATCAATATGATGACTCACGCTCCTCATCAGTGGCAATGAATGAGGTAATTCGTCCACTACAATATCAACGAACTCTTCCAATAGTTCCTGAACTTCTCCTGGTAAATCGTCCACTCTTGTGCTAGTCAGAACAATTCTCGGTTTTCTGACCACAAAGAATTGTGGATCCTCCTTCTTAACTTTTGTAAGAAGTTCCTTCCCACTCATGAGAAGTACTGTGTTGTTTTCCTCTGGCTTCACCTCTTTATATTCAATTGGACACAACATATGAGTCCTCCCATTCCTTTTCAGGGTATAGGTGTTCATCCTCCCATCATAAATTACATTTTTATCATATTTCCATGGTCTTCCCAGCAATAAATGACAGACATCCATAGGAATAACATCACATAAAATCTTATCGTTATATCCTCCTATCTTAATGTCAACTAAGAACTGTTTAGTGACATTTACCTGATGTCCCTTCTGTATCCATGAAACTTTGTATGGACTTGGATGATCAGTTGTATACAGCTCCAACTTTTCTACCATCTCGGTTGAAACGAGATTGTCAGTGCTTCCGCTGTCCACAATAACCTTGCATGCCCAACCCTTGGTCTTGCAAGCAGTCCTAAAAAGACTGTTCCTCTGCGCTGAATTCTCCATCTCCTTTTCTGGAATCAAAAGGACTTTCCGCATTACCAGTGATCTTCCGCCTTCAGCGTACTCTGCCTCAAAATCTTGCCTCTGTGCCTCGGTGATGTGAGTCTCCCAAGTTTCTCTCTTTTTCTCCGGACACTCGAATGAATTGTGCCCATTTTTTCCACACGTGAAGAATGTGATTACTCCACCTCTTCCTCTTCCTCTACCTCTGGTACGAGGAAACCTATTATTATTAGCATACCCTCCTCTCTGCTCAGTATGTTGTTCTTTTTGCTCAGCATATCGCCCTCACTGCGAACTTCAACCTCTCTCTGTCTGAGTCTGAGGTTTCTTCCAGTCATCCTTGGGCTTCTGGTATTTATCTTGGGCAACCGATTTTCCTTTGGGCTGACTTCTGCCTCGGCCCCTCTGACTTTGTTTATGGCCCAGCTTCTCCTCATCCTTCAGAGCCAATTGGTAAGCATCCTCCACTGTTCATATGGTTTCCATATTTAGTTCATCCTGAATTTCATACCTTAGGCCATTCATGTACCAACGTGCTCACCCTTTATGAAAGAAACCTGTCCCCGTAATATGAAAGTGCTCACTCGATCTCTTTTTGATCATGCTCATTGATCTCCTATCTTGACGAGATCAACAACTTCAGTGCATTGCGGCCTGTGAAATAGATTGTTCGCTAATTTTGCCTCTACTCCCTGCAATGATTCCCTACTATCAATTTCCCTTCTCAGATCGATGACCCTAATTTACTTTGGGTTTCTGGCCTTCGGAAATCTCAACTTCTCGCTCTCAACAAGATCCTTTTTCTAAGCCCCTTCTTCAGATGTGTCCTTGGGTTGTGTCTTTACGCAAACATGTGATTGTGGACCTCCCTAAACATTTTAAATTCCATGCAACTCCTGTCCCTGAAATGCTACGAGACCTCAATCTACCGATCTTTACAGTACTATCTAAACTGACTGTTCAGATCTTCCTTCTTTCCAAATCCATGGACCAGATCTGTCCCTCCTAGATCAACGGATGGGATCTATTCATGATTCCGGACTTCGGGGTTTTGAAATCTTAAACAATGCCTTTTTTTGTACTTCAATCTTCTATAGCTAACTATCTACTCACACATGTCCTCCAAAATCAACTGTTGCACTCATGCTTTAGGAATTTGGCCTCCTCAACCAGATCAACATTCCTACGACTCCCTTCTCGATCAACGATCAAGATCTTCCCCGAGTCTTTGGACCTTTCCCTCTCCTCTTTCTTCCAAATTTCTTCATTTGGCACCACGTGTCCACCTCCACATCGATGAATCTCGTCACTTCAAATATTCAGACTTCAGAAATCTCAAATATCAACTCTCGCCTTCCCCAATGGATTTTATCCAAAGTTGATAATCCACTGATGTGTGTCCTCCTTGGATCAATGACTGAGATTTACTTGAGGTATTTACCTTGGGTACATGGATCTACGCCACATATCCCTTTGATCTGATGGTCACAAATTACTTTAGAGCTCTTAGATTCATGCCACATATCTTCTAAATCTGGCAACTATGGATTACTTCGAGACTTTACCCGAATTCCATAGATTCATGCCACGTCTCTTCTGAATCCGATAGCTTAGATTCACTTCGAATGATCCGACGCTTGATATTTTCTTTGGATGATATGATGACTCAACTTCACTTCAGTTGATCGAATGAATTAGGTTTACTTCAGATTTTTGGCTCTTTGGGCTTCGAAAATCTCAGTTCTGAAATAGAGAAACCCCAATGTAATTTACCCAGAGCTCGCGATCAGTTGACAAGTGTCCACTCACAGATTGATGACTCGCAAGTCTTCTTCCTTCATGCTTCTGGAGTTTCAAGTCTCAAGCTTTCCTCCCCCTAAAATCATAGTATCTAACGCCTCAGATTCACCTTGGAAATCCAACGTTTGAAGTTGACTTCAGATGATCTAATGGCTCAGATATCCTTCGGTTGATTGGATGAATGATATTCAATTCATATTTTCGGCTCTTCGGGCTCCGAAAATCTCAGATCTCAAACCTTGATGAGCTCTCTCTTGCATGTGTGAAGTGCTAATGCTCATGCAGCTTGTTCTAATCAGATCACTATTGATCCTTCATGCTCAGATCCAACGAATGGGATCTGTTCTTCTCCCCTATGCTTCCTTTGTTCATTTGACATAGATCTAATAGTCCAGGATCCTTTCCATAAATGATCATATGGTTGATGTCACTCCTCCTCCTGATCTTTCGACTTCTTCCACCTTAGAATATTTTGTCAGC
>WSFP011402059.1:0-26268 GCA_009831015.1 Picea engelmannii
AGGAAAGAAGAGCATGAAAGAGTCGAAGTCCTGAAGGAGATCTTGATCATTGATTGAGGAGGAGGTAAAAGGATCGTAGATCTGGTCTTGGTCAGAAAGAGATGAAGTTCCAAAGAGAAGCAAGGTCATGGATTTGGAGAGGACGCGTGGAAAAAGATCTGCCACTCTGGGGAAATTCACTCTGGAGATTTGTGTGTGTGGAGACATGAGAAATCTTGAAGGTCGGAGAGATGAAGTTCATAATAACCATCTGATTTTTGAGGACATGTGTCATTATATCTTCCATTCTGAAAGATTTCCATAGGGGAAAAGAAGATAGTTGAGAGTTGAAACTTCTGAGGGCCGGAGAGCTGGAACCAATCGTAGTTGTTGGTTTGGAAAGGAGCTACATGTTGATATATCACAGAGATATGATATCACTTGTGAAAGGAGAAAAGCTCATTGATTGGACAGTTGGCCAGAGGTAGGTAAAGGATAGATAGAATTCGTTGATCACAGATCATTTCCGAAAGCAAGAGATCGATAGTCGGGAAGAATTGTGGGGCCAAAACTTGCTCGGATGTTAAAAATATGAGAGTGGGCCACAATTTATACCACGGTTATAAAAAAGTGATATGTGGCAGTTGGAGGTGAATTGCGGGGAAAAAAATGGGTTGGTCTAAAACCACTCTTTCCCGCGCCCACAATCACACACTTACGTGAGGTCATATCCCATAGTATTATGAAGGAAATGGATGATTAAAAAGGGGCTAGCACCTGAAACATGGAGTTTTGGAGGCACTCAGTAATAAGACCGATGGTTTGTCAAGACTTGCACACAGGAGAAAAGGGGGCCTGTGTATGATTGTTTTGGGTTCAATCACGATCCTGAAGAGTTAATTTGACTTAGAATATTGAAAGATCCTTTGACCGGGAGGTCAGTAGACCCCGTTGAAGTAGGGGCACTGTGTCAAAAGTGCTCAGGAAAGAAATAGTCATTTATAGTTACTACAATGAGATCACAAGAAGACTCAGGAATACATGAAGAATTGAAGACTTCTGGGATCAACAAGAAAAAGTTGCACATGAGAAAGAAGTTGCTACAATTTTTGTGGTAGCAAGTATATTATGGCTTGTTGGGTCAGCCAGAGGAAAGAATGCTTGCATGTTTGCAAGTGTTGTTGGTGATGTTGTTGCATAAGGAGTGAAGAAAAAAAGAGTTTAAGTTTTGGTTATAAGTTTGATAAAATAAGCATTGAAGGCTTCTACTACCATCAAAATTTCAGGTAGTATAAAATTTATTAATGGCAGTCATGCAGGAATGAGTTTGTATTACTCTTTTGGCATAATTGCTGAAAGGAAATTTAGGTAAGAATTTCCTCAACCAGAGTTATTTTATAAAATCACATGATTATATTATTGAATGCATACCACTGGATGTGGTAAAGTCTAAAGGCATGTATTAATTCAAATATTTTTATCTTATGAATGCACACACTAACATAGTATAATGTCACGTTAATTTGGTTATGGGGTAATAACCAAATAATTAAAGATAATAACTAGTTATAGGAATAAATGCCAATAAGATAGTCATGTATGAGACCAGGACCTGGTTGGATATGGCAAGGTATGGATATGGAAAGGTTATGAGCCACACGGGTATTAAAAGCTTCCTACTTTTAAATAAAACTTAGGTTGTAACCTTTTTTCTAACACAAATGAACACCACAAAATTATATTCTTGGTGTAGTGTTCAGGTCCAAAAGGAAGGCATCCAATTAATTGGGAAGACAATAGAAAGTGTGTGGATACTCTGTCAACACATTGGCCTGAATTCCAACTCACGAATGGTTTGATACATGACTAAGATAAAGAGCATTATGTAATTCAATGCAAGGTGCATTGATTAATTATCCATTGAGAATTGTACTCATGCATAGTAAGTGATAGAAATGTATAATAAATGCATTGATTGAAAGTGTTTGTAAGTACATGCATATATATTACTGCATGTAAATAATTATACTAATGGCTGAAATGTTGATAACTCATGAAGTTGATAACATTTTAGGAATTGTTAAACATTGCAACAGAAAAGTTGTAAGCCAAGTAGTCACAGGAATAGAGACTACATAAAATTTTATGTTCAGAAAATTGAAATAATAAACTTATTGTTATTAATTATGAACATGCATATGCATCGAATGGTGAGTCATTCTATTTGGTTAAGTTTTTTGGTAATTGTGATTGAATTTCTAGGTGCAGACAATTCTAAGATCATTGCATAAGGTGTTGTACATATTGAATTATGATGTACAACAAATACTGACAATTTTTTGGTTGTATGCAAGAGGAATCATTACAAGGAAAATGGTATGCATTTTTGTGCCTGTGGAAAACCACAAGGATGGTTGCATTCATAATATGGAAACAACCAAGATGAATTATGAAATTGAATTTCTTGTTTTCGGGAAAAAAATTTATTCCTTTTTGAACTAAGTTGGAGTTCCTAAATGAATTATTTTATGTTTCTCATGATAACTGCACGTGGGTGATGCAGATGAAATAATGTTGATTAAAGTTATAATGTTGACTACAAAGAGTATCTCGGGGAAGCTGCTGATTGGAAACCTTTGAGGGTAGTTGGAACTCTAGGAGCCACGGTGCTCTGAGACTTCCTGATCCAGCCTATTGTTGAAGCCTAAGGAAAGGGAGGTGTAGTAGTTGATGGACTATGTGACAGTGAAGGTGTACACTGCTGGGGTGGGATAGGCATGTGGGGAATGATATACCATTGGTTGGAGTGTTGTTGAGGTTTCGTACCTTGGCCTAGAAAATGTGGATATGGATTGTGGACCGTGGATATCTTGGGAAGCCATTGCCCCGATGGATTCATAGCTCTGCTCAAGGGTGGAAGGTCTTCTCAAATCAAAAGATAAGTACAATTCTTTATTTATTGTATGTTGTGTATTTTGTATACAGGTTATAATGTTATTAGAATTTTCTGTATATACATATATATACATTGCATATATTCTTGCATTACCTGCATCCATGACCATACATAATGTGTTTCATGTTTCATTGCTTAAGAAATATATACCTGATGCTAATCATGTTATTGATTGGAATGTGATTCAGATATAGCAAGAAGACGTCTTGCAAGTTCATCTGGTGTGCATATTGGACCAAAAGAGAAAACAACTCTAGAATCGAGCCATAGGGATTGTAAAGGTCCAATGGACCTAGTACAATTTTGAGGATGCAACATGGGAGCATGAGGATGTTATGCGGGAAGAATACCAACATCTTTTTGAAGATTTTGGAAATCTTGTTGATGATGTGTAAAGAGTTGCACTAAGGACAGTGTAAAAATAAGGGGAGGGGATTGCAGTATCCCCAAGGACGATTCCCTGTTGTAATTATGAATTGTGATTATGTTTATAGACTGGTGAGACAAGTGTATATAATATGGTGGGATTATGTGTTTATTAGGCCGGAGAGCCTAGGTGTTAAAGGCCAGGAGCCTGATTTTCTATATGTAATTATGCAGATCATTAATAAAATATAAACATCAATGCGTGAAGATCGACCATGAAGAAAGAGTGATCAGGGACTAATCTTCCACAAGGTTAGGTAAGGGAGGAGGCTAAGTGTGTGGGCCTAGGGGCTAAGCTAGGGTGCTTACCTCTAAAGGGGATAATAATTTATTATTATTTCCTAAAGGCTAAGGTGGACAATTGATGAGTGTTGTCCTAAGTTCCTGGGAAAGGAGAACAAATGTAAATGTAGTGCATGCAGCTCTAGGAAGACAAGTGTCAACCTAGGTGCATGCATTAAAAACTGATGAGTTGAGCCATGTAGGGGTTCGTTCTGTGGAGTCTGACGATTCTCCAAGCAATCCCTAACCATGAAAAGGGACATCCACCAGAAAACTTGGAACGAGTAACTTGTGAGTCATTATGCCATCCTCTTTCTGAGTTAGTGGTTCATCATGTCCATTCTTCTATCCACAATCAAAACCTGAAACCAGGAGAATTGAACTTTGTGTTTTTTTCTCTGTTCGCACACCCTGAAAAATAGTGGAAAAGAACCGTGGACTGATCCGTCGTCTAACATGTTCGACCTCTGCATAGTCACGCATCCTGAAACTGGTAATCCATGATCCATTCTATGTCTTCTGAGGAACCCAGCACCTGGGTAATCACCTTAGTCGTGCCATGTTTTAGCGTGGTTTGTTTCCTCCTACAGTGTCATTCCCATCTGTTATTTCCACTGTCATCTCTATGGGAATGAGAGTTGAGCCATTGCTTTTTTCCTCACCTGGTTGGAGCTAAGTCGAGGAGTGTGTTGAAGAAGCAAGTTGTCAGGCCCATGGTAGAAGAGGTAGGTTGTCAGGCCTATGAGCAGCTCTCTCTAGGTGAGAGAGTCTTCTTGGAAGTGGGTTTCTCTCATAGAGAGTCCAGTACTAGCTATGCATCTCTGATAATTCTTGATTCGACCTGTTGCTGAGACCCAGAGAGGGAGGTGAAGCATCGATGGATTATGATTTTGAAGGTGTATACTCTCCAGTGGAACAAGAGTGTGTGAAATGAGAGTCCATGGTAGTGGTTGTAAAAAGGCTCCTGGAGAGAATCCTTTCGGTTTCACTGTGTTATTTTCCTATAACGTCAACCTAGTCTAGGATTCCCTTGCCTTGGGTGGAGCTTAGTCTTAGGTCGGTGGTGACCCACTGCTAAGCATGATGAGAAACATGGTATAAGTCTGGGAGGTTCGTAGAAGGTGCGAACATAGTTGGTGGAGTTACTATAGTTTCAAAGATAAGTATCATTATGTGTTTAATTTCAATTAAAATGCATGTTTGTGATGCTTGTAATATTATCATGTATTTTGTTGCAATGATATTTATTGTTAATTTTGTTTAAATCTGTATGATGGTAGTAACTCTATGCTAAATGAGTTAATTTGATTTAATATGAATGTTATATATAAATTTATGGGAATGTTCCACATAATAGCATTGCCCGACACTGGGGTTGATGGCCAGGGAGGTTACAAATTGGTATCAGAGCTTTAAAGTCTAAGTTAAGGTTTTGTTGGTAACGTTTCTCGGCCTGTTTGTGGCAGGGGATGTTACACATTTCAAATTAACTAAGTAAATGTGTCCCAAGAAATAGGAGGAGATAGAATACATGTTCAAGATCCCTTATTCATCAACATTTGGTAGTGTGTTGTATGGGATGGTTTTCACAAGACCAGATATTGCACATGCAGTGGGAGTTGTAAGCAGGTATATCAAAAATCTAGGTAAAGAACATTGGGATGCAGTAAAGTGGATTCTTAGGTATTTGAGAGGTACTACTACTCATGCATTATGTTTTGAAGGTTCAAACATTGTTCTACAGGGATATGTTGATTCAGATATGGTAGGTGATAAAGATAGTAGGAGGAGCACCACAGAGTATGTTTTTACTGTAGGTGGAACAACAATAATTTGGATTTAGAAACCATAAAATTTTGTTGCACTTTCAATGACAGAGGCATAGTATGTTTTTACTACAGAGTATAGTAAATAAATGATTTGGTTACAGAGGTTTATGGAGGAATTGGGAAAGAAGAAAGAGAATAGTAGGTTGTACTGTGACAGTGAGAGTTCAATTCATCTTGCAAATAAATCAGGCTTCCATTTGAATACTACTCATATACATCTCAGGTACCATTTCATATGATCCATCTTGGAAGATGGACATTTGAAGTTGGAAAAGATACGCACTATCCATAATCCTGCAGACATTTTAACAAAGGGAGTAACCAGGTAGAAACTAAATTCCTCTTCAATTTAAGTTAGTCTTCAAGAATGAAGGTGAATATGAGAAATTTTCCATGTCCAAGAAGGATCATAGTTCAACAAATACAACAACGGTGGAGTTCTTGAGATCTATATCCAAGTGGGAGATTGTTGGTTGTGGAGCCTGATTATCTTCCTGATTCATAGGTCTTTATTTTCAGCCATGTTTATACCCCATGAATACTTTAGACCCCAAAATATTGTACACTCCTCCCTGCGGGGGAGTGTAGGGGGGGGGTTATTCCCCCTGCAGTGTCTGAGGGAAAGTGAGCCCCCAAAGGAAAAATTTCCTTGTAAATGTATATTGTAATTTCATAGTAAATTTGGATCGTTCATTATAAGTTCATAGATATGATGGTAGAAGTTATGTTAGGGTTTTTTTCCCTAGAAGGAAACCCTCTTTTATGAGGGAAATGTATTGCGGCTATGAATTTATTGCGAATATTTTTTTTCGAGTGAGGAGACTGTGAGAGAAAGAAGAGGAAGTTACAGTGGGTGTGTTGTAGGTTGTATCCCTTCATTTTGCTGGATAATAATAAGGGAAGGACCTGTGAATTATTCTGGTGGACATAGCCCACACTGGGTGAACCACGTATATCTGTGTCTTTATTTTATTGTGTGTCTTCTGTGTTTTATTTCTGTAGTTTTTTTATTTTATTGCTCCACGATCCTGTTTTTCTAACATGAGTCCACTTGGGATTTTTTTGTGGATGTGGTCAAATAAAAGTATTATCCTTTTGATAATTATGAAGACCAGTACATGAGATGGGCCACACTACGGTAAGAGAAGAGTGAAACAATGCTAGATTTCACAAATACTTTCCATATATTGCACACCAAGATAGGTATCAAATACTTCGAGCAACATCTAGTTCTGAAATACCATGGGGATATGCATATGTACACCCAAACCAAAATGGATTTCCTAAACATATCATCATTAGGATCTTCCTAAATCGAGCATAAATTTGGGCACCAGAACAAATGGGAATCCGGGTCTGTAAATCTGCAACAACCAAAGCATCGTAAGGACGACCCTAACCAACAACCTTCAAACAACCAGTCCAATACATGGGACAAGAAGGGTAAAGGAAACAAGAATAATGATAATGGGAAGTGGTGTGACTTCCACAAAATCCCCTGGCACAACACCAATGGATGTCCTTCAAAGACATAGAGTTGAACCGTAATTTGAAATATGATCCAAAAAATATTGAAAATAGACAGATCATCAACGCATATCCCACTCCTACTATCATGACCACAACAATTCAACCAGAAGAATCAGTCAATCCCGAAGAAGGGAAGTGTCTCTTGCATTCACAGATGTGGGTGAAGGGGACCTTGTTGCATTTCATTGTTGATAACTAAAGCCAGAAGAACCTCATCTCAGCTAAGGTTTTTAAACAGTTGGGGTTGTCAACAACACCACACCTGCAACCATACAACATTGGGTGGCTTCACCAAGGATAAGATATCCATGTCATCCAACAATGTCATTTGTCCTATGGCATACAACCCTTCAAGGATGAGGTAGTGTGTGATATTACCCCTCTTGATGTTTGTGATGTATTTTTGGGCCAACCATATATGTTGAGACATCATGATGTCTATGAGTATAGATATTGTAGTGTCATTATTACCTTGGGAGTTCATCTCTATAGGATACCATAGGTAGTTTTGACTACTTCTCCACCAAAAAAGTGCCACAAGGTAATCTCTCATACTACAAAATTCATCCTCTTCATAGTCTCTTCAAAGGATGCACATAAGACTGCTACAACCACTACACCCTCAACGCCTTATATCCAACAAAAAGATATTTTCAAAAAAAAAGAAGATATTGTGTATTCACCTACAATAGTTCCTACACAATGCACCGTCAAACCGAGAGAAAACATGTTAGTGCAGCATATTTAACCCCACCAACAACTAGTTTGGACAGTCTTGCACATACCAAGCATCACAACTTATCCAATAAAGCATGCAACTCACCAAGATTCAGATTCATAAAATGGTTTCCCCTCTTCCCTGGGCACTCAACACAATGGATACCATTTCTTCCTAAGGAGGGAGAATTGATCCAGGTGGATATTGGTGGTCACCCACCTGTTCCAACTGGCTCCTCTTGTAAGTTTTTAGTTCAACACATTCTTTTGTACTTATTTGTAATTGTGGGTTATACAGTTCTAGGGATGTCTAAATACCTACATATCATCTAGGTGGATACTAGTGGTCTCCCACCTAATTCGAATGGATGATTTTGTATGTTTTCATGTCAACACTTCTTGATGTACTTATAGGGTCGTTTTGGGGCCCTAAAAAATGTTATTTTGGAGTTCCACATTCAAAAAATAGACAGAGTCAAATTTTGATGACATAATGCATAGTTCTCTAAAATACCTTTCCAATAGGCTATCACGTGCCTAAAACAAAGATCGTATTCAAAAGTTACGACCCCAAGAAATTAATGTACTAACTTACCCAAACATGGCCCACATGACTTTTGGTGTTTCATCTCCTAGGGTTAGGTTTTTGGATATCTAGGGTTTTGGAATTCTTGTTTAACATAGAAAGGCCTTGAGAGAATCATTGTAATGATCCTCTGGCGAATGAGTGTAGCCTTCAAATATCTTCTCAGAGATAAAAAAATTCCACCATTCTAGCGAGTCTTTCACTCTATATTTTTACAATCTCTTTAGAATTCTTTCATTAATAGAAATCAACTATTTTTGTATTTATTTGTTTCTGGAAACTTTCATGAGTGTTTCATTGTAATATCTCTTCTTTCATTTCGTTTTGAAAATAATCCACATCAGGTGTCAACTTGGAACAAGTCCCCACTCTTAGAGACATTCTCTTAGGATTGACTAAAATATACACATGATATCTTACTTTTAAATCTTTATGAGTCAATTTTCATGTTCTTCTTAGTTCTGACCACTTCCTTCTCCATCTCCATCAACATATTATGTTTGAGTGAAGTTATGTCCACTGGATTATCCTAGATGATTGGAATTATACAATTTCTTCCATACAAAGCCTCAAAATGGCTCATTTTTTATGACTCTTGATAGCCATTATTATATGCAAATTATACTAACGGAGGATATTCCTCCCATTTCTTAGGTTCATGCATAACAAATATCCTCAACATATCTTCAAGGACTTTGTTTACCCTCTTAGGTTTCCCATATGTTTGAGGATGATAATAAGTGTTGAAAGCTAGTTGTGTTCCAAAGCATGTGAATAGACGTTTCCAAAAATTTGAAGTGAATTTCACATCCTGATATGAAATAATTGTCTTGGGCATGCCATGCAACCTGAAAATTTCTCTTATAAAAATATCAACAACATATATTATCTTGTAGGTGGCCTTAATTGGAATAAAGTGAGATACCTTACTCAACTTACCCAAAACCACCATGATTGTACCGTGTTGTCTTGTTGTTCTTGGTAATCTGATGATGAAGTCCATGGAGATAATATCCCATTTCCATTCTAAATTTTCATTATGTTGTACCAAACCTACTTGATCTTCATGCTCAACCTTGATTTGTTGGCATTCCAAGAATTTGGAAATTTATTCAACTATATCATTTTTCATCCCTAGCCAATAGTATAATTTCCTTACTGTTTTTATCATATTTGCATAGTGAGGATGACCCACATAGGGTCTCTTATGAAATTTGTACATGATGAGAGTTTTCAACTCAATCAATTTGGGTATTTGCAATCTATTATTGTGATGGATTACTTAGACGGGGGTGAGTCAATGATATATATTTTTAATACTTTTTAACCAGAGTATTGTTGATGGTAAAACAATACCATGTTTAACATCATATGGATATCACCTAGTCAGAGTCCCAATTAGAACCTTATCCGTTGAAATGATGATTATGACTAGTTCTATGGGTCTCCAGTTACCCTTGTCCTAAGAATAGCCTAATCTAATGCTAATCTAATCTAGACTATTTTATATATACACAATCTTTTATCCACTAATATGTATTTTTACTTCTTTTATCAACAGACAGAAGGAAATGGATTACTCTCTTGTAGCATGCTTGGAAGAAAGTAACCCTAAGGATGACATAAGGAATCGACTATGCCACAGTAGATTTCCCTCCTATGAAATGAGACTTTATGGACATAAATGAAAATGCAACTTTAATCTATGGTGCAAGTTAAGAAAAAAAAAAAAACATATATTAATCAGGAGAAGGATAGCATTACTCCTAATCAAGAGAAATAATATCTAATAAGAAGAGGGAAGGACTATAATTTTAATTGGGGTTAGGATGGATATACAAATCATCAAAATAGTTCAAGGATTTATAGGTTGTTCAAGAAAATACACAATGAGATAATGTTGATAAATAGTTATAAAAAACTCATTTATATACCCAAATACAATCATGTAAAATGAATTCATTGTGAGATTTATATTGAACTAATGAAATATTTCATTTTAATCCAATATAAATGGAAATCAAGAAAAGTTTGAAAGTGATTGATAAATAGTTATTAATCACTACAAACTAATCTCCATGAAATCATAATCAATCTTGGTTCAAATCATGTTCATCCCTGCAAAGATAGATTTAAACAAAGAATTGACCAACATAAAAAACGTGAGATCAACAATAGTTCTTATATCAATTGGAAATACACTAATGAAACATAATTCAAACCAAAATGAAAAAAACAATGATCAAAGAAATAAGTCTACAAATCAAATACAATAGTGTAATTAAATGAAAACTTATTATTACTAGCTCCAAATGTTGTCATACAGTCCTCTCTAGTTTGATATCTGGAACCCCCATTAAAAATGAATAATTATAGTTTTATAGAGTATTTTCCACGTAGGTCCAATCCCTCTTGAGTCGGTCAAAACTTGCTCAAGAGTGAGCTATAGAATTCAAAACATAATCAACTACAAAATTTGCAAAATTCTAATTTTGGACAGAACCTACCCATAAAACATATAATATCTCCAAAAGGATTCAACCGCTTGGAAAATAATATTACTATAAGGTAAATGGGCCTATTTATGAGGTGGGTTTTCATCCGTTTGAATATATTCGTCATTGATCTCCTGAAAATCGACCTGCAAAAATGCTTCCTATGAACTAGCATAATGACAAATCTAGTTTTCCTCCTTCCTAATAATATGTATCCCAAACAATTTTATGGGAAAATATTTTTAGCATAAGGTACTTGACCTTGTTTATGATGTGGGTTTTCAATTGTTTCTCCATGTTCCTCTTGGTTTTCTCAAAATATAAGTTTGTAGTTAGCCTCCTAAGCACATCCTTTGGAGGTTACATAAAGGAGTCTATTTTGGAAGTGGCTTTCAACATTTTACTCAAATTCTTCACCATTTTGTCGAGATTAAATATACAAAATTTACTCTTGAAGATTCATTTGTTTCGAATCTAGGAAAATCCATGTCACTCTGATCATTATTTCTCCCAATATGTTCACTTTTGGAGGAAATCTCTTCGCCATTAAGTAAATCGACCCATTTGGGAAGTTTTTTTTCAACCATTTGAACAGATTCTTCATTTTTTGTTCAAGAATAAGAATGTAAAATTTCCTCCTGAAAATGATGCGAATTTTCAATTTTTTCTTACCCAAGTATTATGTCTTGTACAGATGAAAAATCCCAACTAAAAGATATATTTGGAAAATGAAGTTGAATTGCATATCTATAATTGACACTTGTAAAAAAAAAGAAATTAAATTAATAACAAAACTCTATTAAAACATGAACTACAAGATCTCCAAATCGTAATTAACCAAAATTAATAAAATCAAATTATATTTATATTAGACCTTCTAGATAAAGAATAAATGTATAACTTAACTCGACATTATGTTTTGAAATTGAGGATATTATGCAAACTATAAGTTTTAATAAAAAAATCAATTGTTGACAAATTTTAATCAACTAATAAAGCATATTTTAGAATCACATGTTAATTATTGAATGATAGAAATACTCATCATAATTTTGTTTTAGAACAAAGTGAATGTGAGGAATTCATATTAAAACTGTTTCCAATAACTAACCAAGATGTTGTGATTTAATAATGTCCAATGAAAAACCAATCCAATCACCTAAATGATAAAATATTTACATTATTATATAATAAAATCAAACCAAACCAATCATATCAAGAGGAAGATGATGAGAACATCAAAAGAACAAACAAGACATAAAAAAAAAACTAGAAATATAGAACAAAAAACAAATCAAGGTGATATACCAAAATTAATAAGGGGATCCCTTTAATTTTTGAGAAAGTTATGGGGGGTGTTTTGGCCACAACAATTAGCGACACACTTGGATGAAGCAGTTATCTCTAGTGTATAAATAGTTGGATTAAATTTACCAAAGATGGAAATGAAATGTTTCAAAAATTTATTGCATGCTACGCCATTCCCAGAGGTCCCACATAAGATAGAATCAAGGGAAAATAAGTTTTTAAAGATAAAAGTATGTAAATGCCTAGTTCCAAGATAGTGAATCCAAAAATAGGGATTATTTATTAAATTTTAATTACATATCTACTATATGATAGTAAAAATAGATAGGAGTATTTAAGGATTAGTATGCATATGTTACCTCTTTTACCCGACATTGCTTCATTTCCAACAGGCCTATTCAGTACCCTGATGAAGTTGTCTTGATACCATGTATGAATTGACCCATTGCTAGCAAGCATGTTCAGTACCCTGGCGGGTTTTCATACACTTCCCATACATATTTTCTTTCAACTTTCTTACCAACCTTTTGATTAACATATTTGAAAATTTTATTTTAGCAATTGGGTGAGGAAAGCGGGGTGGTATGAGAGGTATTTTATTTAAATAAATATATACGATACTATTTAAGCTTGACCCCATTAGTCTTATCTTCATCCACCAAAGTAGAGGATTTAATTGTAGAGGGGTATGGGAGGGATTCAAAGTAAAGATTGTGGGAAATTTTTTCCTTTTATAAAAGTGAACCTATAATAATTGAAACATATCTTAATGTTCCCAATAGATAATAGTTGATGTACAAGAAAAGTGAAAACTAGGTATATATGACCTTTAGATAAATGAAATCCAATTAAAAAATATATAGAGTAAGGATTCCCCCATGTAAACCAATTCATATAGCTTAGAAATATCTTCCCTCATATAAATCTTAGAAATGTCACGAAATCAAATAAAGACTAAGAGTGAAGAGAAACTATCCAAATCCAAACAAATGAATTTTAAGCTAAAAGTGTGTAACGACCCTCCGTTACACCTAATAAAAAGAAAGCGAAGCACAAAATGTAATTTTTTTTTAAGCATTATGAATTTGCATCAACACATAATTCAACATTGCATAATCAACGACATCATAATTAAAGGAATTTAAAGATTCTAATCATCATAATCAAATAACGTAGCACCCGACACATATTTAGTAATGACATATAATCAACACATCATCATAATTGAATAACGACACAAAATTGAAGCCTCATGAATGGCTACACAAGATCAACTCATCACGATCACAAGAATCATCAATACTTTTAATCACTCCACTCATCACATAGAGATTATCATCAAACAACACGAGGATAACATGATATAACATAACAATAACATAAGGTTCATAAAGATAACATAAGAATGACATAAAGATACTACCCTCCCAACCTACCTTGTAAGGTTAGGACCTCCAGGACACATAAGAAATGCTCAAGCCTAGGATCCAATTGACTTTTTAATAAAAATAATAAAACATGATAAGAAAAAAAAATGATAGTAACCTTACACTTGGTAACACCCCCTCTTTGACCGGATACTCTCAACACTTGGGTGCTTGTGAAGGGGAGATTGGTTTCCACTAAAGGAGGAGGGACAAAGTGAACATTGAAGACAAGCGGCCAAACTAGCAGATTGGTACTAGGAAAATGGTTAAGTAAGAAAACGAAGAGTTCAAGTGAAGAGATTCGCTCAGAGAAATGACCTAGCTGGTCGATTTTGCACAGGAAAAATGCATAGTTCGAGGGAAGAGATTTGTTCAGAGAAATTACATAGCTGGGTGATTTTGCACAACAAAAATGTAGATTTCCAGGGAGGGATCGCAAGGGAATTAACCTTCCTGCCAAATCACACTCCAAGAACATAGAGGGTACACATGGATAAATTCACTCAGGGTAATATTTCACCGAGGGTAAAATAAAATTCAAATAAATTTATTATTGGGAAAAAATCATGCAAATCGCAGGGCAAATGGTGTATAAAATTGTTGAGGGTAAAATAAAATTCACAGAGTTCTATTACTTGTTAGAAGCATCCAAATCGTAGGGAAAATTGTGTACAAATAGATGAGAAAAAGAAGTGAAATTTGTTGGGTAAATGAAGTAAAAATCGTTGAGATGTGTGGTCAAAATTTGTGTGGGTTTCCTCCGCATGCAATGATATGCTCACAAAATCAAAATGCAGAGATAGGTGGTTGAAATTTATGTGGGTTTCCTCCACACGCATTGATATGTTCACACAATCAAATCGCAGATATGGGTGGCTGAAATTCGAGTGGGTTTCCTCCACACACAGTGATATGTTTACACCATCAAATCATAGATATGGGTGGTTGACATTTGAGTGGGTTTCCTCCACACGCAATGATAATAAGATGCAAGGTTGTTGGGAAAAGGGTGAAGGCGTAGGGATTTGAGTCTAAAAAATGCATAGGTTAAGTGCTCGAAGATCCTGAAAACACAAAAATTAACTCACATTAAAAATGTAGAGACATTTTGTCAATCTCAGAAAAATTTTGGATGATGGAAGATGGTGAAATGGTTTGGAAAATAAAAAGAGGCAATAATAATTCATAGAGGATGCAGATGATACAAAGTTTCATACGAAATATTCAATAGTCACTTGACTTCTCAAGGACATCTATAAAGAGACAAATTCTAAATCCATGCATACAATAAAAACTCAATATAATGTGAACTCAAATGAAAATATCATGATCGAAGGTGAGAAGTTGAATATGATCTCCGACACTTGCACTTGCGCTCCATCCAGTCCCCCTCTTGCTAACTGTGAATACTTCACCGGTACCTCCTAGCCTACGCAAGGGTTACTTTCCTTCCCCCTTATCCCCCCGAGCTGCAAAGGGGCCACACACAACTACAACCATAATACTCTAGCTCCCATCTCGCCTCGCAAGGTAGAGCTACCACTCTCTTTCTCAATATGGGTATCCCAACTCTCACAAGTAAAAACCAATCAGAATTTATACATCATAACCTTACTCCTAACAATCATAATACCTTCCTCCCTGTCAACCATTTCTTTTATATAATTTTTCTTAGTGACCCCTTTCCATTTTCACATTTAATTAATTTTTTTTTTAAATTAATTAGGAATTACTCCCCCCATACATTTGTCACCCATTCTCTTAGTTGCACCAATAAATCCATCCTTTAGTTTAATTAAAGGTCAATTTATCTCACCCATACTAAAAGAACTCCTAAAATTACTCCTAGTTGTCCCTTTATTCCCGCCATTTCCCTTTTAATGACTGATGCCTTTATAAAACTTAGTTGTGTTTAATTTAGGAAATTTATTTAGTTAGACTAGAATAGATATCGTTCTATGCTTACACATTTATGCTCTATTCCATTCTCAATTAAATTCTAATTTAGTATTTACTTTCACAAGGGTATTAATCACTCAGGGTTTATTTTTATTTTCATTAATTCTTAATTTGACTTAATTCATCCCCTCATTAATTAATTTAAAAAATTAGTTTTTTTTTCTTCTCACTCACTTAGACTTAGACTTAGTTAAATATTTATCTACAAACAACTAATCAAGTAATTAATTTAGTAGGCGCTCAAGATTTTATAAGGTTTAACATTCACTCAAGTTTTCTAGGCCCCCTAGATTCATTGACTCATTGTTTTTTTTTTATACCACGACGTGCCCTACAAGACGCACTCCGTACTCCAAGGGTTCCACTCACATTGATTCAAATTTTAATTACACGACGTGCCCTTCAAGACCGACTATGTGTTGCAAGGTTGCCACTCGCCTTTGACTAGTTTTTGGTAGTTTTCCAACCCTTGGAGTCAATGCTCACTAGCAAGTTTGGGTCATTTTGTGATGGCTATTTCAACGCACTTGCGACATTTTGTCGTGGATATAGCGATGAATCTTGAGTTTGCCAACGTTTGTTTCATGTGACGTCTCAAGAGAGACGATAGTAGATACGTTTTCACAATTGCGACAAAAAAAGAAATACCATTGCAATACGACTAAGTAAATAATTCATTGAAAGAGAGACATAGTAGGGAAATTGTCGCACACTCGACCATATAGGAAAAGTAAGTGAAAAAATTCTGAAAAATCAACTTTCAAAGAGTTCATCACAATTGCGATGAACGCAGGGTATACAACGACGAAATTGCTATACAATTTCCGTGGTTTATAAAGCAAGTTCGTCGCAACATTTGTACCGGTCGTTGCAATTGAGATGAACATTGTCATTGTTTGTATAGAAAGTTCCTTGCAAGATTTGTTCTGCTCGTCGCAAGTGAGACAAAAACTATCGTGATTTGTATAGCAAAATCATCGCAAAATTTCTATAGTGTATCGAAATTACAAAGACAACTTTCGTTATTTGTATAGTGAAGTCATCGCAAGATTTATATGGTTCGTCAAAATTGAGATGAAAAATTTCTTGGATTGTATAGAAAAATCATCGCAGGATTTCTATAGTGTGTCGAAATTGCGACGAAAATGATTTATTTAAAAAATAAAATAAATTTTTAATTTTGAGCAAAAAAAATAATATTTTATTTTTGAAGAAAGGGGGCATGTATTGGAAGAATACTATAGGCTATGAAGTTCATTATATTCTTGAAAACATTTCACAAAGGGAAATTCTCTGAAGTAAATAAGGTATGGGTAGATTGCTCTGCATGTGATCAAGAACCATCTAGTTTTGATTTCATGAGTACAAATATGGAGTGTCACATCCAATCAAGAGTTACCTTCATCTATTTATAGTTAGTCTATCAATTCATCTCAATAGGCCCTCATCCATATTCAAAAATTCAAGTATGCTAGAATAGAGAATGCCTTTTGTTGAAAGAATTATCTAAAGGTCTTATTTTCACATTCAAGGGGGCATTAACCTAGGAGGAAGAATGATCCATTAAAATGGGTTTTTAATGGTTATACTAAGACATCTAGAGAAGATGCCTTGTCCAATAAAGACAAGTTCTAGTTGTAGAATCCCTTAACATCATGAAAATAACATATTTTGATGAATGTTTGGCATAGGAGAAATTCAATGAGTCAACCAAAAGATATATATGTAACAATATATATTTGATATGGATATGTTATTAAAATAGATAATAGATACATATCAAATATATTTATATATGTGATCTTTACTAAACATATAAGTTGTAATGTTGGCTAAGCTCATCATAAGAGGCATTTAAAAACAAAGGCTTCTCTATTATACTCGGATTTTTTAGGATTTTTATGGATCCCTAAGAGGGTTTTTCTCTAGATGCAATCATGGATTTTCATCACAGTTGGTTTTATTAATATTTAAAAATTATCCGCATTCCAAATCTTGTGGGAATCTTTAAAATGAAGGGTCATTCCATTTCTCGGGAATATTTATAAATATCATTCTAAGTCCAAAGCTTGTGGGAATCTAGTTGGGCAAGGCCATGGTTTCTAACATAAGGAGGGTTTTCCTAGGGGGGTAATAATAATTCCTATCATTGTATTTCTAGACAGGTGAGGACAAGGACTTTGTTTGACTTGGGTTGACTTCTCTAAACTGATGCTTCAAGAAAAGTAAGAGAATAAAATTCTCAATGAATGATTGGAAGGAAAACACTTACTTTATTAAACACAACACACAAATGAACTATTAGTCATAATTAGTGATGAAGCAATATATAATGTTCAAGGTGAAACTTTCTAAGTAAAAAGTACATATTCATTCACAAGATAATCGTCATTTAGCAAATTTCATATTTGCAAGAAGTGAGGCATGAACAAGTACTTATGAAACATTTAAGCATGAAATTGGGTCTTTATGATAGCAATGAAATAGAGCATCATTGTAACAAGTTCATAACCAATATAAGTTTGCATCTATTCAATAAGTATATGCCATGAAACACATGAAATGTCACTATTGTAAAGAGATAATAAGGAAATGAGCTCATTGTAATAACTTTAGAAGAAATACAATGGTACCAGATTAGCAAATTTCATTATTATATGTCAAGGAACAAAAGTTATATCATTAACCAAACTTATCATTCATTCATCAACACTCTGAAATTAATTTGTTTCTCATCATACAATATAGATCAATTCTTTGTAACCATGATTGTAGCATGAATCAACCCTCTCAACTGGCAAACAATATAAATGTTGCACTGTTTGGGTAGATTGTTTGGGGTGGTTAGGGTAGGAATGTATTGTGGTCAACCAATCAAGACAAAAGACATGAAAACACCACAACAAAATATGGTTAACAAACCTTCATACAATAGTGAAAGGAGGCAACGATTGGACTAATTACAAGGTCCTTTGGAATTCCTTAACATATTTTGGCTTCTTTGGGATGTGGAAAAAAAGGTGTCATAAAAACATTGCAAGACATCAACACTTTAATAACCATTGAAAGTGGAATACTTCTACAGTTTTATGAGAGTCCTGGATAGAGTTTTGGATAACACATAGGAGGTAAGTTCATAAAAAAATAAAAAAATAAAAAATTTGAGCAAAAACAATTAAAATTTTATTTTTGAGCAAAAAAAATAAAATTTGATTTTTGAGCCAATTGTAGAAGGCGCTATGATTGCACACTAAATAGGTCATCCAAGTGAAGTTTTTTCTAACTAAATTTCTCATTTTACCACTTAAACTCTCACCAAAGGAAAGTCCTACCCTGCGAGGGAGAGCTTGAGGAAATAGATAGGGAAGCCACCTACTATCACCTTAGTGCCCTTGCCTCTACATTTCTAGGCCATGGTTTCTAACATAAGGAGGATTTTCCTAGGGGGATAATAATAATTCCTATCATTGCATTTCTAGATAGGTGAGGACAAAGACTTTGTTTGAATTGGGTTGACTTCTCTAAACTGATGCTTCAAGAAAAGTAAGAGAACAAAATGCTCAATGAATGCTTGGAAGGAAAACACTTACTTTATTCAACACAACACACCAATGCACCATAACTCATAATTAGTGATCAAGCAATATACAATGTTCAAGGTGAAACTTTATAAGTAAAAAGTATATATTCATTCACAAGATAGTCGTCATTTAGCAAATTTCATATGTGCAAGGAGTGAAGCATGAACAAGTACTTATGAAGCATTTAAGCATGAAATTGGGTCGTTATGATAGCAATGAAATAGAGCATCATTGTAACAAGTTCATAAACAATATAAGTTTGCATACATTTAATAACTATATGCAATGAAACACATGAAGTGTCACTATTATAAAGAGATAATAAGGCAACGAGCTCAATGTAATAACTTTAGAAGAAATACAATGCTACCAGATTAGAAAATTTCACTATTATATGTCAAAGAACAAACATTATATTAGTAACCAAACTTATCATTCATTCATCAACACTCTGAAATTAATCTATTTCTCATCATACAATATAGATAAATTCTTTGGAACCATGATTGTAGCATTGTAATAAATCTCAAATTTACCAATAATTTTTTTTCTTCTAAGGAACATTAATCTTCAATTCATTTAATGGATTTGTAGTTAGGAGAAGGTAACTGTTATATCCATTGTTAAACTTTGATAATTTTCTTTATTATATTTTGATTATCAACGAACAAAACTTTGCCAACCTAACACATAAAGAAGAACAGAGTTCCTAAGTGAATAAAAATCTATCACTCTAACATTCCCTTCAGTCCTAGATTTATTCTAGCATTCATATGTATATCTATATATATACATATATATATATATTAGACTATAGTAATATTAGGATTTATGATATTAAACATTCCCCAACCAATAAGACTTTATACTTGCATGCAAGGGTAAATCTCATTTGGATTTCAAAAAATAAA
The DNA here is from genome assembly GCA_009831015.1 of Picea engelmannii. NCBI lineage: Eukaryota > Viridiplantae > Streptophyta > Pinopsida > Pinales > Pinaceae > Picea > Picea engelmannii. The sequence goes on from WSFP011402059.1 coordinate 19,987, forward strand.
GCTCGTATACAATACACAATGCAATGGGGTCGGGAGTTGATCCAGGGGATCAAATTTTGCTCAAAAATTAAAAGTGTTCAAAATTGATTCAAATCAAACAAGACCATAGGCCTCATCGTTATGAACCCAACACAACTCATTTGGGTTCAAACAGACATCGGGAGAGAGAGATATCGCGTTCTATTCAAATTTACAAACAGGCAAGAAAAACAGGGGTGTTGACTGTATAGTCCGTATGGATGCTGATGTGGGAGGCCATACGACACGTGGTAGGTTGTAAAACATGTGGCAGGAAGCTATTGATATATTTGGCATGTGACATGGCTTGTTGGCATCGAACAGGATGGGGACACGTGGCACAATCAATGGCCGCCACATGTCACATGTTTATTGGATTAAAATCTTTAAACTTGGTAGGAGTCTACCCTATGACCTCTGGGTAGGGTAAAGCCTTGGGAAAGGCTGGCCAACCAGCATGCCCACATATGTTACTTAACATCTGTATGCATTGTAATATATTTAAATTTTCAAAAATGTGTATTGGGGCGTGAACCGAGCTAGGGCTAAGCCCTGACCCATGGTTATATATATGTATTGCATACAACCGGTGCTACAGGCGGTTAAACCCACCGTAATATATATGTAACCATTTTGAACACGCATGGTTTGACATAACATGTGACCAACATGTATGTGCACGGTTTAACCCTATGGTTTTGTAAACGATTTGAACTTTAGCCCTTTTGTGTATTGTGCGTGGTCATGTGGTGACCATGTGCCCATGGGCCTTGGTAGTTAAAGGCTGGCACGTAACCATTCAATAGTTTGTACCGGTTGTGCGGTTGTGCCTAGTGCCAAGTTTTTACGCTTAAATATGTGTGTGGGCTAGGTTGAGACAACAAGGGTGCATTTTGTAGATGCAGAGACAACAAGCTTGAAGGGGGGACTTCCAGGAAGCCTATCTTCTTCAATTTTTGGCCAAACGAGGTGTCAAAAAAGCCCAGCTAGGGGTTTTTGGACGTTCTGAAGCCATTGGAGCAGTCTATTTGGAATTTTGAGCATTGTAAAGAACATTTTTTAGAACTTTGAGCAAATACTACAAATGATCCATTGGAAGCTAGACCAGGAGATGTAGCCCAAGAGAGGGGTGAACTCCTTTATCATTTGCTATGTTATGTGTTTTATGTTCATTGTTGTTGTTGTTGTTTATATTAATCTTGAATGAGTAAATCCTATTAAATTTGTGTTGCAAAGATGATCCATTTGCATTTTAACACATAAATTTTACTTGCAAATAATTTCAAGAATACAAGTCTTCTTCATTTTTAGATCAAGTTGGTATCAGAGCATAGGTTTTTGAAGACTTGATTATTTGCAAGTGTTTTGATTTATTATGATCACAAGGTTGAAACTCACAAGAGGAGAAGGTCAACTTGTAGAGAGAAGTTCTCATCCTTCAAGGAGGAAGCATATATCATCACCACAAGTTTCAAGGAGACATTCACCAAGTATGGCTCATGAAGAGAGTCATGAACATATTCCTGCAAAAGATGAAGATATCAGAAAGGATGTCATGGAAATGAAAGAGATGATGAAGATATTGATGGAAAGGAATACAAGGTTGCAAGGTGAAGGCTCCAACCCTTCAAATCATAAGGGAGACAGTGGTGATAAAACTCCAAATGGAAATGGAGGGAATGGTGCTTCTCCACCACCCTCTCCTCCATCTTCTTATTCTTCTTCTTCTTCTAATAATTCAAGATCTCTTCCAAACTCTCCAAAGGGACATGGTAAAACTTCTTCACAAATTCCTTCGTTAAAGCTTGATATTAAATTTGAATTGCCAATATACAGTGGAGAAGTAAATGCTGAGAAATTAGATAATTGGATTCGTCAGATTGAGGTGTATTGTAGGATATAAAAAATTCAAGATGATGAAACTAAGATTTGGCTTGCTTCCTTAAGATTGGATAGTGTAGAACTCATTTGGTGGGAATCCAAGACTCATGGTAAAATTTTAACCTCTTGGAATGATTTTATTGTTGCAATTAAAAGACAATTTTACCCATTGGCATATATGAAAAAGGCTACTATGGATTGGAAAAATTTTAGACAAGCTAAAGGACAGAATGTGCAAAGATTTACTCAAGAATTTAGGAGAAGATCTTTGGTTTTGGGAGCACATTTGTCTTCACAAGAAACTGTACTCAAATACATTGGAGCTTTACATAGTTATTTGAGACATACTATACTCATGTTTAATCCTTCAAATCTAGATGAAGTTTGTGTTTAGGCCACTCATTTGGAAGCAAGAGGAAGGTGTTGGACAACTCAGAGGGGGGGGGGGTGAAATAGTTGTTACTGTGCTTAAACAATTATGCTTCATTTAAACTCTTTGAAAAAACATTGAGGGACAATCACAATAGTGCAGGGAAGTAAACAATAGCATATTCAGCAACATTCACACACATGTGATGTACAGAGACAGATATTTCCTGAGGAAACCCATAAAGGGTAAAAACCTCTTTTTATTTATATGATAAGTAATAGTTACATTCTTTACATTATCATACATATGAGCACCAATTAATAATGAGGCTACAACCTCTATTTTCAAAGATGCTACTTTTTGAGAGCACCAACTCTCTGTTTTCTCTAGCACCCACTAGAAAGGAAGCACCAACTCCCTAGTTTCTCTAGCACCAAATAGAAGGAAGCACCAACTCCCTCGTTTCTCTAGCACCAACTATAAGGAAGAACCAACTCCCTGAGTGTTTCCAACACCAACTGGATGGAAGCACCAACTTCCAATCATACAGGCACCAACCTGTATAACAAAGAACAAGAGTTCTTTCTCTAGCTACAACTAGATGGAAGCTACAACTCCCTGTGTTCAAGAACCCACTTGAACCTATGAGGACAACAGTCCTCCCTAGCACCTCCCTTCCACCCTGAAATATAAATCTTTCCTACTGAAACTTATTACAGTGATATGATGTTCAACAATGGCTTACCAGACTCATCACTGTTCTGCTACATTTCGTTGCTTTGTCTGCCTCATTACCTTTCTACACACATGACTTGCACTATCTGTTATTCTAATTTTTATGATTTGTGCACCATGTCCATTCACTCCACAGCTCCTCTTCTGTGCAATCCAGCTGCTGCACTCTCCTCCTTATTCACACATGAATCACCTTCACCAACAACAACCAGAACAAAACTCCAATAGCAACAACAACTGCTTCTCTTCTTTGTCCCATGTATCTATAGCTTCTGTGCATCTTGTGCATGCAATATTCCCCATTCCTGTGCATGCTCATACCATGACAATATCCTCCACCTCTTGAGTGATCTGCGTGATCATCATCACAACTCTTCAACTTCTCTAGCAATTCAACCCCTGTGTCTATCATCACTAGGTGTTATGCTGAGATTCCTTTTTCTCTCTGGCAATTGAGACTCTTCGTCTTCTCTATGAAAGTCGAGCTCATCTTCTTTGTTTCAGTTACAGGCCTCAATTCTCATCCATTTATCAATCCCTTCTGAGAAAAGTCTTCCATCACTAGATGAAGCTTAGATACTCTTCATCTCCTCTGATGATCATACAGAGGTCTCTTCAAATTCTCTAGCATACATCATCAATGGTTTCTAGCAGTTTCACTATGTCATGCATCAGTAGCCCTCCGATCTTGTTCAAATTCATCTGCACCATTGGATATGCAGCGAGCAAATCTGGACGGCCAGAATCTATTCTCCCAGATCTATGGTCAAGAATGGATTCTAGAGCCCCCTTTCCATTCTATATTTAAGCAGAGGAGGGGTTCCAGAATTGGGCACGCATCTCTCGAGCAACCAGGATTAAAGCACCCAGATCAGTGATGCTCAAGCGATTCTGGAGCCCCTTTTCCATTCTGCCTTTAATTAAAGGGGGGGTGTCCGGAATGGTGGGGTATCAAGGAAGGGCCCCATTCCTGTCATGTCACCTTATGTATCGTTCTCCTCCCCACTTGTCGTCTGTTCTCCACCTGACCGTGCGCTAAGGCTCGTTCCCTTATATAGCTATGGTCATAACCAAGAGCTTATGCTTAAAGTGATTTTCGTGAATTCGCATTTCATGAATCTAGAGATGAGGCATCTCGACTCTCCAGGTCGCAATCTCCGAAACCCCAAAACGGAGCTTATCTGGACTGACTCCTTCCCTTCTTGTGACCAAGGGTTGTGGCCAAAACCTTATGCATAAGGCGCTTTAACGATTTTTCATTTCACTGTTCCTAAGATGGAGATTCCTATCACTCCAAGTCACGATAGCTGAGACTCCGAGATGGAGTCGGATCAACTGTCTAGATCACATCTTGATCTGATGGATGCGATTAAATCGCAATATCGCATATCACAATTTCGGGATTCCTGTGGTTATTATTATTTGACCTCTTCAACTCTCGATCCATGAAACTCCAAAATGTACTGAGATCAACGGTCTAGATCAGACCTTGATTCAACGACTGCGATTAAGTCATGATTTCACATATTGCAAAATCAAGATTTTTGTGGATGATATTACTTGACATCTCCAACTCTCGATCACCGAAACTCCAACATGGACTGGAATCAACAGTCGAGCTTCAACCTTAATTTGACAGCTGATATTAGATCACGATTTTAGATATCGCGATTTCGAGAGGTTAGGGAACATCGTTCCTTTGACTCTCCAGTCAGCGAACTGACGATCTATCCCCACGTGTCCTACCTGAAGATGGACGGTCCTCCTTCTTTCAGGATTTTGTGAGCCCTCTACTCCTTGCATTTTAAAGAGCGTGCAGATTCTCCTCGATCCAATGGTGGTTGGACCCTGCGCTCGGATCTAATGCCCGAGATCTATCCTCCATATCTGCGTGCTCCTCTTGTCTACATTGAGATCTGACGGTCATCGAGAATTCGGGATGGGATCCAATGATCACCGACGCTTCTCCTCCAAGCTTACACATCCTTCTTACTTGGAAGAATTTCTAAGTGTTAAAGGCCTCGACCTTTGATCTGCCTATGATCCTAAGTATGCTATCTCCCTTGATCTTTAGTCATGAGTTAACCTGATCCTTGGTGCACACCTATGCACTGCATTTGACTCTACGCTAATTCCTCCTGATCTTACGTTGTTCCTATTTGTCCATCGATGCACACTCTGATCCTGCCATCTTCACTATTGTACTTGCCATCAATGACAAGCATATGTTGTCTGTTAAACATTTTCCGACAGAAGGAATGAAACTCATGAGGGTAACAAGTAGCCTTTCAACCATGGAGACAAAGGAAAGAGGAAGTTCAAGGGAAATGGAAAAAATAATGTTGTTGTTAAGAAAGAGGGAGACAAATTCACATGCAAACATTGTTCAAAAGATGGCCATGATGAATACCATTGTTGGAAACTTCATCCTGAAAGAAGACCCAAAAAGTTTGGCAACAAAGGGAAGTCAAAGACCGTTGCAACCATACAACATGATTTAGGTTCTGATTCAGGTGATGAAACAAACATCACATCCATGGGTTATCAAGGTAATGGTTCTATTGCAAGTACTAGTTCTTCAAGTAACAATAATCTCAATGTAACTCGACAAGAAAAAGAGAGAATTGAACTTTTTCAAACAAGGTTTGTTTCAAAGCATACTAAAATAGATACTCTATTTGATACAGGATCTCAAGCAAACCTTATATCTGAAGACATTGTTAAGAAATTAAAGTTGGAAACAATTCCACATCCTAAGCCATACCCTCTTGGTTGGATATGTGATAATGCTCAATTACAAGTAACAAGAAGGTGTAAACTTAGGTTTACTATCACTGCACATTTCATTGATGAGGTAGAGCTTGATGTTATTCCTTTGGATATCTGTGGTATTGTGTTGGGAAGCCCATATTTATATGATAGGAAAGCTATTTTTCATCGTCATGAGAATAAGTATCATTTGTTTAAGAATGGAATTGAGTACATTGTTAGAGCCCATGCAAAGAAGATGAATTTATCACTTGTAAATGTGGGACAAATGAAGATATTAGTCAATGCTAGAAAGAATTTTGTTCTGTAACATCCCGCTCTGGCGCACTGAGACCACTTATTCTTTGAGGACACTTGCTCGCAAGCGATCTGGACCCTTTTTGATGTTGGACCTTATATATTCGATTATGATGTGATTGACAGATGATATGATGCGTTACTATTCATGTATACGGGTGCTATTGACTCAGTTGATTGAGTGTGCAGGTTTGTGACCTTGAGGATGCGGA
>ML858428.1:9876-26268 GCA_009831015.1 Picea engelmannii
CAATATTAGGGCTTAACACATCCTGCAGAAGGTGTTTGAGTCTCAAAAAATGTTGATGCTTGACTGTTTTTCTAGATACAACCAGATCATGGTGCACCCGGATGAACGGGAGAAGACAACCTTTACAACACCTTGGGTCCTTTCATGTATGAAAAAATGCCTTTTGGGATTATGAATTCTGGAACGAGTTTCCAAAGGGCCATGGACATAGCCTTTATTAACGAGAAATATAAGTTTATCGTGATTTACTTGGATCATATCATGGTATTTTCGGATTTCGATGAACAACATATCAAACATATAAGGAAGGTTTTCCTGAAATGTAGAAAGTTTGGAATCTCATTAAATCCTAAAAAATAAAACTTCGGGATGCAAGAAGGAAAATTGCTTGGACACATCATTTCAAAGGAAAAAATAAAGATAGACCCCAACATAGTGGAAGGAATTCTAAAGATCGACACTCCCAGGGGCAAGAAAGAGGTGCATTCTTTCCTAGGAAAGGTAAATTTTTTGAGACGGTTCATTCCCAACTTGGATGAGATTATAAAGCACATCACAAATATGCTCAGGAAAGGTAATGAAATAAAATGGACTCCTGAAGCTAGGTAGTCGTTCAAATATATTAAGGTGGAACTGACCAAAGCTCCAGTGCTAGCCAGCCCAGATTTTGTGAAGGACTTTATCTTATTCTCCTTTGCCTTAGAACACATCATCGTTGGCATTCTGTTACAAAAGGATGAGAAAAACTTTTAAAATCCCATAGCATATTTCAGCAGGACATTGAGAGACTCCCCACTAAGGTATGATATCATGGAAAAACAAGCATATGCCTTGGTGAAGGCCCTCAAGGAATTCATAAATTATATATTGCACTCTCATGTCATTTCTTATGTGCCTAGAAATTCAGTTAAGGATATCTTGACTCAACTTGATCATGAAGGGAGAAGGGGAAAATGGATCATAGTAATGTTGGAATATGACCTCGAAATGAAGCCTACAAAGTTGATTAAAGGTCAAGGGATCGCAAAATTAATGGCGCAGTCAAATTGTGATGTTTTGGAAATAAATTTCATTGTTGATCTGTCAGAGAATACACAAGAAGAAATGATCATGCATGTATCTCATAAGTTCATCGATTCTCCTTGGTATGCTAACATTACTTACGTGTTAAGAAATTTGCAAGCTCATCCAAGGTTGAGAAAAACCAAAGCCAGATTTTCGAAGCTGAAAACAACTAAGTTTTGCATTATGGAAAATTCTCTGTATTGGAAGGATCTAGGTGGGATCTTACTGAATTGTTTGTTGGAGGAAGATATGAAAAGGGCTATTAAGGAGTTTCACAAAGGAGACTATGGGGGGCATCATTATTGGAAGACCACTGCACAAAAAATCTTGAGGGAGGGGTTCTATTGGCCCAGTATTTTTTCGGATGTATACAAGGAAGTTTCCATATGTCATGAATGTCATATCTTCGATGGGAAAAGAAAGATACAACCCCTACCTTTAAAACCTATCTTTTTTGAAGCATCATTTATGCAATGGGGTCTGGATTTTATAGGAGAAATTCATCTTCCATATTCATCTCAACATAGATGGATACTAACGACCATGGACTACTTCACCAAATGGATTGAAGCAGTCCCCACAAGGGAAGATATCGACAGAGTTATCATTCAGTTTTAAGAGACTAATATCTTGTCTAGATTTGGTTGCCTAGTCAACATCATCACTGACAATGAAACGACATTCAAGTCTAAGAAGATTGAGAAATTCTACAGCGATTACAACATAACTCTAGGACATTCCATAGCTTAATGCCCACAAGGTAATGGATTGGCAAAGTCATATAACAAAAGTCTGACAAGGATTATTAAGAAGCTTATGTAGGACAACAAGAAATCTTGGCACAAAAATCTTATCTATGTGTTATGGGCCGACATAATCACCACTAAAAATTCCATCTTCACATCACCTTTCCAAATTGTATATGGTGCAGAAGCAGTTTTTCCCACCTCATTGGGATTGCCAGTCAGGAGATTGCTGCAAGAGAAAGAATCCAAACCAAATGATGCTCAAAGGAGAATAAACCAATTGATCCATGCACAACAAATGAGAGAACAGGTCTTCAACAAATCACATCTTCACCAAGACAGAATGAAAATGATTTTTGACAAACACACTAAAGAGGAGGATTTCAAGATGGATGATTTGGTATTGAAGTGGGATGCGAGAAACAAGGAAAAAGGGAGGCATGGAAAGTTTTATCATATTTGGATGGGGCCATTTAGGATTTTTGTGTATCACGGGAAAATGCATATTTTCTACAAGAGCTTAATGGAGAGTTCGCTAGTGGGGGGCCTGTGAATGGAAGGTTCCTCAAACATTATTTGATTTAACAAGTTTTTTTCATCCTTTCGTGTCATTGTAAATAACCATTCTTATTTTCAAAGAAAGCATTTTGAATTAGTAGTTAGCATAAAATTGAAGCTCGAAGTGAAGGCTCTAAGTTTATGCTGAGTCTAGTTGTAACTGTGTCAAGAAGGTCTAGGATGAGTCTTTTTCGTCATTTTAGAGTCTATAAATGAAATAAAACCCAATGGTCAGGCACCTGGTATGTTGTTATTTTCCACCTCACCAAGAGGATAGCATCCCCATTGGAGCCAGCTGTTAGCACCCTCATTTTTACAGTTAGAGTTAATCCTAGATGATTTGTAGTTCATGTGTCAAAGCGTGTGAGGTTAAGAAACAAATAACAAATGGTTAAAAATCAACAAGTAGTGGGTCTATCCCTTGGATTCAGGAAAGGACGTAAGGATTAGTTATGTGCGACTTGTAAAAGTCACTTTCTTGAAATATCGAGTCCTGTCAGAAAAGGGTAATTTACGTGCCAAAGATAGAGGCAAGTTGTTGGGATAAAGGTCACATCGATGGATATAACAAACATCATCACCTAATTATGAAGTTAGAAAGGTTAAAAATAACAGTTCTCGTATCATGTATACTCTGTCGCTCTTATCATTTGTACTTTGCACACTTCAAAGTGTACCCATCGCATGAGTTTGCAGTGCAAATATTCAACCTGCTTCCAAACTACTTGTCACCATGAAATTATCGTCCTCTACCATGATTCCTTTCCTTACCCATTCAAGTATAAATATTGGTCACCCTACATGCCTATCCTTTACTTTTTGGATTTGTGCATTGTCTGTGTTTTTTTCTGCAAGTCCTGGAGCCCTTTGTTGTGGAAAAGTTGATTGCCATCGTTCATTGTTTGCCATGAACTAGTGTGTTGGACAATATTTCCTCTCACGTTCAGCCTTTCTTCTTTGGAGTTCCTTCTTGTCACGCTAAATTTATTTCTACACCTAAATTCTTTGTCTTGTGACAAGTCTCTTAGTACCTTGCCACCGCGCCATAATTTTCCATCGTGATTCCTTACCACAACAAACCTCCCATTGTTGTTGTCCACCGTGTCGATCTCCTACTGCGTCGAAAGTTTCCATTGCACCTTACTACCACGTCGTGTACTGTTGTGGCTAATACAGTTGGAAAAAAGGACTGTTGAAATGCCAGCGTCGTAAATTCAAGCAGGGAATGAAAATTGGCTCAAAAGACAGCTCAGAGAGGCGCAATACGTAATCATTCAACTGCGGGATGAACAAAGGGTGCCAGAAGAAAGAATCGCATATCACTTCAAGGAATGAAGACCAACCATGGATAATGATTGCACGGCTCTCGTCGGCGCTCAAGAAAAGTTGAAAGGAAATGTGGTCTTGTGGAGACAAGTGAAAAATATGAACAAACGAAACTGGTCTCTTAGGAAGACACTCAAATTTTTAAGGTTGCAGGTGAGGCTAGAGGCATGAGTGAGACAACCCCATTTTGTCTTTTTGATCGTGGCACGAAATATTTCTCCCCACATGTCCTATTTCCTGCCGGTAACAAGAAGTCTGACAGGGCACCCGCGCGGTGAATATTCATCATGTAGATGTTGTAAACTTACCTATTAAGGAGGACAGGTCTAAGAGAAACGCATGCTAGTTTTGGAAGAGATGTGTGGCCTCCCAACCGTCATTGCATGAGAAACTGCAAATTAACGTCTGCTACACCAAATTGTCATGTGCATTCTACAACCAGTGAGCGCGCAGCAACAACCAAAGCATGTTACACAAGGTGATAGAGTTTCAAACAGTGTTCTCGATCACTCGGGCACCCCGTAAAATAAAACGTCGATCTATCATAACCTGATGACCAAATCTTACTCATGACTGAATGATTGAGACAAAGGTGTCAGTTATGATATGATTGGGTGCAGTCGAGTTTCCATTTTTAGCAAACTCTATTCAAAGGGTCATCTGGGAGGAAGTAATTGAATCTAAAGTTCTAGGAGAAGTAATTTGAGGCATAGTATCCCGAGAAGGCATGGTTTTTCTATATATTGTATCTTTTAAATGTAAGCGAGGTTGGAAAAGTAGTGTAGATAGAGGATGCTTGAATGTAATCTTTGAATCTGAATAGAATAAACAAAGTAGAAGTCCTGAAGCTTTGACAAAAAAATTATAATGGTGGTGGTTTCATGTATTGTGATCCTATCTATGTATGTACTTCATGTTTCCTGTAGATTCATGTATGTTCTCTTTTTTTAAATTGGAACGTCTGATGAGTTTAAAATTTATCGCACAGTGCTTTAGACTCAGCCATTTAAACTCTGTGTTTTCTTCTAAGTAAGTTATAATTCATCTTTAATGGTTCTCTGGTTTGGTTTATGTACTCCTTTCTTCCGCGATGCATGACAACATTTAAACTGAAAGACCATTGCCTATTTAGCCTTTATCCTTCCAAATTTTTCTTTACCAGTCATTGGTTTCTCTCACTTTCAATAGGTTTACTCCATATCCCAAAGTTCTATATTTCCTTGCTAGCGAAACCAGAAACATTTCCCAAACACATAAATCTAGCCGACAATCCAAATTCGTCATCTATGTGATATTAGGTCTCAGAGAGAGGCCTCTCTAGATTGGAAAGGCTAGTTTTCAGTCTTAAATTTGGTCTGTAGGTTACCTTTGTCATCTGTTTTTTTAGCCAAAACAAATTTACAAAGTGTGATCACACATTTGAATTACACTGAGTATATTATGCTTCATATATTCACACTAGTAAATTTGGGTCATTTTGTGACAGTCATTTCAACACCCTTGCGATGTTATGTTGTGGATATGGTGACAAAGCTTGGACCCCCCAAACGTTGCATCACGTGTCATGGAAATTGCAACAAACCTAGGATATCATCACTCGCATGATGACTTAAGGTTGTATTCACACACGAGACAACCCAACAAGATCGTTGCAAGCGAGACGACCTAAGGATATCGTTGCAAGTGAGACAACCCAAGGATGTCGTCGTGAGAAATATGACCTAACAATATCATTGCGATCGATAAAATCCAAGGAGATCATTGCCAGCTAGATGACCCAAGGAGATCATCGCAAGCAAGATGACCCAAGGATTTCATCGCACACGAGACAACCCAAGGATGTCATCGCAAGCAAGATGACCTAAGGTTTTCGTCGCAAGTGAGACGACCGAAGGATATCACCGCGAGCAAGATGAACTAAGGATATCGTTGTGAGTGATGAACTATCAATACTATCGATGAATCATTGTGATGAACTATCAATACCATCGACGATATGAGATCATCATGAGAGCAACGGGATATGAGTATTTAAAAAAAATGAAAAAAAATATTCTACTATTTCATTTGCATGAATTTTAACTGTAGGAAATAAACCAATATATAATGTCATATTTGACACCTCAAACACATGAATAGTACAATATATAATATTCTCATATAAATCCAAGTTGGAGCTATGGGTTCCAACCAATATTATTTTTATTGCTCAATATTTATCCTATTGGGGTAGGTTAACTTACCTTAGTCACATATACTCTTGAATATCACTTTTTATTTTATATATATATATATATATATATATATATATATATATATAATATATTTTATAATACATAATAAGGTAAATCCCTCCAACTATTTAATTTTTATTCTAAATTACCCTACCCTCCAACTCCCATGTATCACACACACGTAACCCACCTGCAACCTTTCCATGGAACCATCTACAATGTGTGGTGCTTGGAAGGCACTCATTGAATAAGAAAATGAACATCTCAATACATTGGAGCATTTGTCGATGCAATCTCTCTAGAACCATAGATATAAACTAGTTGCTACAATTGGAATGGATAAGGAAAGGGTGGTATCAATTTGAAAGCCATATCTTGACCTAGCTTCCACCTAGTTATAGAGACTAACTAATATCTCTAAGAAAATTCACACTTGGAATATTCATTGTTTTTTTCATAATTTTCCTCCTTTTCCATTCCAATACCCTTTCGATGAGTTTTACCCAGTGACCATTCTTATCCATTTCAAGGAACTTCTCATTCAAGGGAATCTATTTGTGGGAGATGTCAAGGCATATAGACACACACAACACAATGGAATACATATAATATAGTTAAGAATAAAACATGGTTGAACAAGAAAATAATGGAAGTTGAACAAGAAAATAGTGCCAACAACCATGAAAGTGTGTACATCATACGACATAAGTGTCAGAACCGAGCATCAATAAAAAACAAATAATTTTGGAATGAGTTTCAACTTTAAAAAGAGAGTATATGCCACACAACTAGACTGATGGATGTGAAAAAGAGCATACCCTATCTTGTGAAAAAGAGACTATAATGCATACCCTGTCCCGTTGAGGCTTTACTGTTGTCAAAGTATCAATAGGTTGGAGTCCACTAGTTTTTTCATGAGTCGTTGGTACAACATCTAGAGCATCCGCAAATGCAGGAACTGCATATTATAGTAAATAAAAACATAATTATATTTATTTTTTAGTAAAAAACAAAAAATACTTTTAAGACACATCAATAAATCCTAATAGAAATTAAAACCGACAAGATTGCAAATAGTAAACACCATTAATATTATTTTTTGGAAAATCCATATGAGAGGAGATTAAATAGTGACACACACACACACACACATATCAAATGAGATGGCCTCAATAAGCTCCTCTTGGTTTCAATAATAATTTATTGGAGTCATCTGATCTTGGAGCAAACCTCCCTCAATATGAAGGAGCAACAACGAAGTCACCATTGGCTATGTTGTTTATCCGTTGGATCGAGAGAGTTTTTCTCCAAGAATAAATGGCTCCAATAAAATTTTCTCTATTGAACAAGGCCAACCACGTGAAGGTGGAAGCTCCTATGGACCCCCCCCCCCACATCACTCTCAATTCCCCAATACCCAATCTATATTCTAATAAAAAATATGCATTAAAATATTCAAAATTGATAAAAAGTGATTGTAAATCTATAAATGAGGTTTATCATTCAAAGACATATGTCATAAAAAAGAGTTTTTATAAATGATATTTATCATCCAAAATATGTTCCAAATATACTAGCTATATAATGTACATCGATCTCTCGTATAAAATTATTATACATTATAATTTTATTTTTGTCTTCTTTAGTTTTCTACTCCAGTTCTTAAGTAATTCATCATCAACCTCCATGTCTTTGTTTTCTATGGGATCTTCAACAATTGATGTTGCTTCAATCCTCTCACGTCGAGAATGTCTAGTCTCATACCCATAGCGTGAAGGTTTCTTTGAGGGACCATCGCCTACAAAAACAAAAAAAATTAAATTTATATGGCCAATTTTTAAATATCATTGAAGTATTTCATTAATATTAAAAAAAACCTATGCAATGTAATTATTTACCTGGTCCACTGGTGGGCATCATTGGAATGGTTTCCATGTACTCATAATCTTCATATCGAGGAGGCTCAACTATGACATTCTCTTCCATTGAAACGAAAAAATTTATAAGGACAAAACCGTAAATGTATAAGTAATAAAAATTAGAAGTAGGAAATTATTAACTATATGATTAATATATTGTTAGCACATAATCTTTTCAAGGTCTTGTGATTCTGTGTTTTCTACCTAGGTCTGTAATTTTTCCTGTTTCTCCAATTTTTCAGACCCGATCGTAATTTTTTCCTCTCGGCTTGTAGTTTCTTCTCTTTGCCTTCACCCATTTTATCGACCTGTTTTCCTTGTAGGATTTCCTAAAGAGTATTGGCCCTAAGCCTTTTTGTTTTCCCTAAATTCGAACACTTCTCTCTTACCTCTGTCATCGTTCCTCTACTTTCCTAATCCTTCAACCAGTCATCTAAGAAATTGTTCACAGGCCGCATTCGTGAGCACCAAGCGCAAAACTTGAAGTAGTCTAATATATAATCAAATCAAGCGAGCGAGATCAATCTCCAACAGCGTAGATCCATCAGGCAGATCAGATCGATGATGATCAGGTAATCGGGATCTTGCAGTTGCACAAAATTTAGCGTCGGAGGTCCCAAATCACAAGGTCCATCCTAGTCATTGGTGCTACGAAGGACATGTGGTGCGCTATCAGTGTTTCACAGTTTTGTGAGATGGGGTGGTCGAGCAGCAAGTTGTCTGAACTTGCAAAATGTGAAATCACAATAAGATCATAGTCGTTGATCAAAGAAGAGAGTTGGACTGTTAGATCATCTTTTTGTGATTTAGCAAGTCTGGAAAGTAAGAGGTAAGAGTTTTGAATATTTGTGAAGCACGATGTCCCGAAGTTTTGATGTCGTCTAGTTTGTCCAATCAAAGAGGACGCGTGTCACCTGATCCGAGTGTGGCGATTTCGCGACTCGGAGGTTTGAGTATAGAACGCAACATGAGTTCACGAAACGCGAAATCGCGACGCACCTAAATTACGCACAAGGTCATGGCCTAAGGTCACGTGGGGCAAGGAAAAGAGTTGGTTTAGAGAACCGACGCACCCGAGTTGGTCACAGAGAAAGATCCACGGGGCCTCAGGGCGCCAAAATTGACTCAAAAGAGTCGTGATCTTGCCTGGAAAATTCATGGGTGTCAGGTCTCGCCCTGATCCCTATGAAAGCAGTTAATGAATATGGGGAAGGTGGTTGAAACCTTGTTTCACCACATAAATGGAAATCATGAAAATATGGTCGTGGAAGGAAGACTATCAGTCGAAAGTTCCCCTGCCATGGATTTTCTAATGAAGCCCATACTCATCTAATCTTGCATCTGACAAAAGAATACAAGTACAGTTTGACAGAAGAAAATGTAGACAACGAACCTTGAATGCAATAACTAGAGTGTGCTTCTGAAGGAAGCAAGTTGTTTTGAGTATAAATACTCAGTTTTGATATTTTGTTATGGTGGATGGTAGAGCAAAGCTCCCGATTTGTAAAGTTTTAATGAACACTCTGGTTCTCTGATCATGATTTGTAGTCTGAGATTTCTTGTTTAATGAGATTCATCTTTCTTGCTCCCTCTCGCTTCCCTCTGATGCTGAAAGAGTTCATGATTGAATGATTCACTTGAATTATTGTGACTGCATTATGATGAAAGTCTAATTATAATGTCATTATAGTTCCTTTCAGTTTCTTTGAGATTTAAATTCGAGAAGTTCTTGTGTTTAAATTGTTCCTCCTTGGGCTGCTGAAATACATGATGTCCTTGGCAGACCTCTACATTTTCTCATCGAAGTCTTCCTCCTACTCACCCTTACTACAACTTATTATCTAAATTTAAACTAAGACCTCACCTGCTCACACATATCAGTCCAGTTTTCTAAGTTAAGACGATATTTTCCCCAGATTACGCCCATTTGACCCATTTTTATAACAAACCTATGATATAAAACTCTGATGGGTATCAGGCTTACCTCTGTCACAATCTAGAGGTGACTTCTGGTGCTAACATTTCTGGGGTCATTGTTGGGGACAAAAGTGAAGATTTTCCCTAGGATTGAATGACAAAGCTTACTGGTTCTGAAGGTGCATCAGAACCCAGTACATCAAGATTGCAGTTGTGCACCTAGCGACTCCAATGTGGCGACTCCACAGAGTCGACCCCACTTCTTTAGTTGTGGCTTCTAGAGGCAGACACATGAGGTCTACTCCATAGCTGCATTTGGAAACACCTGAAGCTGACCCAAAGAAAATTATCAGAAAGGGAAAGGCCCTTCATGAAGGTACTTCTACTGTTGAACCAGGTATTTCTGATGATTTTCATTATCCTATAGGAACTCCAATTTATTATTTTGAGCCTTCTTTTATACCTTCTATTGGAGTTCCCAGAACTTTGAATTTTGGTAGTGTTATTGTTGATTTTTCCCCTCCTGGTCTGGGATTGGAGGGAGAAAGCCTTGTCACTCCACTCTCCCCTAAAATTATAATATGGTTTAGACCCAGCACCTCAGAATATTTTCCTACCTTGGGCTTCACCACTCCTCCTCTTGTTACTGTTGTCGCTACCACAGAGAGGGAAACCTCAGTTCCCTCAAGCCCTATAGATTTTTCTCCAAACCCTCTATTGTTTCATCTTCCTCTAGGAAGCTCTTTTCCAATCTTCCATTTTTGAACCCCTCCCCCTCCTGGTTCTCCTCCAACTATCATCCCTATGGCAGGTGTTAATCCTCCTAGAAACAGAATGGATGCCATAGTGGCTGAAAGATATGCCCCCCTGGTCTTACCTCGGCCAATGAATGCTCTCCCTGATGGAGATTACCTAAAGTATATGCCCAAGTTCACTGGAGAAGAAGACACAACTGTTGAAGAGCACCTTGTTTCCTTCTACAGTTATGCATATAATCTGAATATTGAAAATGAAGATGTCTGGATGAGAGTCTTTGTCCAGAGCCTTGCTGGTGAGGTTAGAAAGTGGTTTAGAGGTTTGACCCACGGATCCATTATGGGGATTGAGGCTCTATATGATTTCTTCTTGAGACAGTGGGGGGATAAAAAAGACTTTATATATTAGATCATAGAGTTTGGGTCCCTGAAGAGGAGAGAGGGAGAATCTGTCTCCGATTTCTCCAAAAGATTCAACAAGATGTACAATAAAATCTCTGTCGAGATTAATCCCATTGAATCATCTACCAAAATTACTTATGCTAGTTCTTTTGACCCTAACTTTTTCCTCCTTCTCAGAGAAATAAGAGCTACTTCCCTGGATCATATGCAAGATGCAGCCCTGGAAATAGAATCCAATGTATTGGAAGTTGACAGACTTAGGAACAAAGCTGACAGAGACAGGGGAGGGAGATCTGAGGCCTCAACCTCTGGTTCTTCTGCATCCCATCCTCAAGTGGATGAATTGACCAATATGGTGAAATCCCTTTCTGTAGAAATGGAGAAAATGAAGCTCAAAGGGAAGCAAGGTTATTAAAGTTTCCAAAAGGCTGATAACAAAGGCAATTTCAGAAGACAAATTAATATTTCACCTCAGATCCTCCCAAGAGGACCCAGAATCAGAGACAAGGATGATAAAAAAATACAAAACCCTCTTCAAAATAACCTTGTTGTTGATGAAGAAGGAGAGGAGGAAGAGCTAGATCCTTAAATCCATTGTCTTGGAGACACCTCCCCATTCCCTCACTTTACTCAATCTGCATATGAGGAGTCTCTCTTAGACAATCAAATAAATTATTTGAGTAAGGGGGAGAAAGCCAATAGCAGTCCCAATAAATATAGCCTCAGGTCAAAGAAGAAAGAAGAGAATTCTAGCATCATTGATCATCCTTCCAAAGCAGATAAACCTGCCAAAGATGCAACAAACACCAGCAAAGAAAAGAAAACTTAGAGTCCCTCGCCAATAGCTAAAGGCCATGTCCCAGAAATGAGATAAATTTGGAGGCCTTCTTCCTCCTTTAACCTTGAGCACAAAATTCAAAAAATTAGAATCCCTATGCCCCTTTCAGAGCTAGTCAAGCATGAAGACTTCAAAATATCCCTATTTAATTTGTTGCTTGAACCCCCAAATCATCCCATGGATTCAATCAACCTGCAAGATGAAAAGCCAGCAATCATCCTAGGTCCTATGATAGAAGATAGAGATGATTAATCCCCTCCCTTCTATACATCCTTGAATATACATGATAAGGTGTTGCATAATTGTCTAATGGATTTGGGTGCATCCCATAATATCATGCCCAAAATTTTCATGGAATAACTAGGACTAGAGATCATGAAATCATACCATGACTTGTGTTCCTTCGACTCTAGGAAAGTACAGTGTCTTGGGGTCATCAAAGATCTGGTTGTGACCTTGTTTCAACTACCCATGAAAAGTGTGGTCATGGACATCATGGTGGTCGATGTTCCTCCCAAATTTGGCATGTTGTTTTCAAGATCGTATATAAAAATACTTGAGGGAACCTTGCATATGGACCTCAGATATGCTACCATTCCAATGTTCGGAGGGGAGCATAGGAGACTGTACAGAGAGGCTCAGTTGACCTACATTATCAATGATAAAGAAGACCCCACCAACCATCCTATATTTTCCCTTCACACTGATTTAGGATCCAACTTATTGCAGCTCACTGATACCCCTGACCCCCTTCTTGAGACCAGAAAGTCTAGTACCCTCGGTGAAGATTCTCCTCCAAATACCTCTATGTGGAAAACGTTTTTCGATGGAGCCTCTTCTAGGGAAGGTGATGGTGCTGGAGTGGTTTTTGTGTCACCTTGTCAAGAAACCATCTCCATGTCGTACAAATTAGAATTTGAAGCTACCAATAATGTGGCAGAGTATGAAGCTCTTGTTTTGGGATTAAGGGCTACAAAAGACATGGGGATCAAGGAAATATCTGTGTTTGGAGATGCAGAATTGATTGTTAATCAAATCAGAAATCTGTATCAAGCTAAGAATCCCAAGCTCATAACCTATAGAAATGAAGTGTGGGACTTAATTGACAGTTTTTTCTTGGCCTTCAACATTTCATTCATCCCGAGAGAGGAAAATACAATGGTTGATTCTCTGGCCATTTCAAGGAGCAATTTTAGACTACCTTTGCCACCCAATCTCAAGTATGATGTAGAAGTGAAATGTAGACCCTCTATACCTAAAAATTTCAAGCATTGGAAAGTGTTTGAAGATGATATGGAAATCAAAAGGTTCTTGGAGACCATTGATGATTTTTTCTTCATTACATATTGATCAAGAGTCTGATTCTGAAACAGATCCTCATGTCGATGTTTGTCTGAACAAAATTTTTGATAATTATATTGTTAAATTGCCTAGAAATCACATCCCAAAGGGACTGGTCCCTTTAGAAATATTATTTGACAGAAATGATGTGGCAGTAAAGGGTAAAATCTCAAATGATGATGTTGATGTGGCTAAGTGCAATATTGGCACAGAGAAGGACCCAAAATTTGTCAAATTATCAAGTAGCATGTCAAGAGAGAAGAGGGTCGAGTATACTAAGATATTAAAACAATGTACTGATGTGTTTTCTTGGACCTACAAATACCTAAGCACATATGACATCAGTGTCATTGAACACAAGATCCCATTGAAGGAGGAAGCCAAACCATTTAGGCAGAAGTTGAGACAAATAAATCCTATGTTACTACCTATTATGGAAAGGGAGGTGAAGAAGCTTTTGGATGCTCAGATTATTGTGCCTTGAGATATTCTGAGTGTGTGGCCAACCTAGTTCCAGTAAGAAATAAGAGTGGAGAAATCAGACTACGTGTCGACTTCAGAAATCTGAACAGGAGCTCTAGGAAGGACAATTACCCATTGTTGAAGATGGAACACATATTGCAGAGGGTAATTGATGCATATAGGATTTCCATGATTGACAACTTTTCTGGCTACAATCAAATCTCTGTCTTGCCTGAAGACAGAGAAAAGACAGCCTTCACCACTCCTTGGGGCACATTCATGTATGCCAAAATTCCCTTTGGATTGATGAACGTGGGAGTGACCTTTCAGAGAGCCATGGACATCACCTTCATTGGGGAGAAGGAAAAATTTGTGGTCATCTATCTGGATGATATAACAGTCTTTTCCATACCTAATAAAGAGCATCGTTTTCATATGAGGAAATTCTTCTTGAAAAGCAGAAGGTTTGGCCTTTCCCTAAATTCTAAGAAATCATCGTTTTCCATGAAGGAAGGAAAATTGTTGGGACACATTGTATCAGCTGAAGGGGTTAGAATTGATTCAATCAGGGTAGAGGTTATTCAAGCCTTATCACTTCCCATATCCAAGAAAGAAGTTTATTCTTTCCTCGGCAAAATTAATTTTTTGAGAAGGTTTGTTTCAAATTTTGTTGAATTGGTGAAGCATATCACAGCCATGCTCAGGAAGGGGAATGAAGTAAAATGGACTGTTGGACCCAGAGAATCCTTCAACCAAATTAAGAAGGCACTGAATGAAGCACCCATGCTAGTCAATCCTAATTATTCCAAGTATTTTCTGATTTTTTCCTTTGCTTCATTTGATATAGTGGTCGTTGTTTTACTACAAAAGAATGATGTAGGGTTGGAATAGCCTATTTCCTTTTTCAGCAGAGCATTAAGAGATGCAGAGATCAAATATGACATCATGGAGAAGTAGGTCTATGACTTGGTGAAAGATCTCAAATATTTTAGAGTCTATGTTTTGCATTAGAAGATTGTTGCATATGTTCCTTCAGTTGCTGTGAAGGACATTCTCATTCAACCTGACATAGACGGGAGAAGGAGCAAGTGGATTGCCAAAATCCTTGAGTTTGATCTGGAAATAAAACCCACCAAACTAGTTAAAGGACAAGGTTTAGCCAATTTGTTGGTTGAATCCAATTGTAAAACTCTGGGAGTTAACTACATCAACACTTGTTCAAAAGATCAGCAGGTTGATTTGTCTGACAGAATTTCTCAAGACATCCCTCCATTAGAAGAATGTGTCTGGTATAAAGACATTACATATTTCCTACAGGAGTTAAGGCCCCCTGACGGTATGGGGAAGAGTAAGGCAAGAGATTTAAAACTCAAATCAATCACATATTGCCTCATTGACCAAGTCTTGTATTGGAAGGACCCTCTATGGGTGCTTCTGAGATGTTTAGACCCACCAGAGGCCCAATAGATCATGTTGGATTTTCATAGTGGCCTATGTGGGGGACATCACTTCTGGAAAACCACTTCTTACAAAATTATCAGGGTTGGGTACTACTGGCCTACTCTATTCATTGATGTCTGTGCGAAAATCAAGGCCTATATCAAATGCCAGAAATTCTCTGGGAAGCAGCAACTCAAGTCTATGCCATTGAAGTCGATACTAGCTTCAGGACCCTTTCAGTAGTGGGGCCTAGACTTTATTGGGGAAATCCATACTACTTCAAGTATTCAGCACAAATGGATTTTAACTGAAACAGATTACTTCACCAAGTGGATAGAAGTTATTCCCACAAGGAGTGCTTCTCACAAAGTAATCATTGATTTTCTTGAAGATATTATGGCAAGGTTTGGTTGTCTGAACAGAATTGTCACTGATAACATTGCATCCTTCAAGGCTGATTCATTGATCAATTTTTGTGAGTAGTTCAGGATTGCATTGATCCAATCTACCCCCTACTACCCCCAAGGCAATGGATTAAAAAAATCCTCTAACAAAAGCCTGGTAAAGATCATCAAAAGACTGTTAGAGGATAACAAGAAAGCATGGGATTCAAAGCTCAAATTTTCTCTGTGGGTTGATAGAGTGACAACAAAAAAGTCCTTGGGCATATCTCCTTTCCAGTGTGTATATGGGATTGAATTAATTTTTCCTTCTCAGCTCGCCTTGCTTGTGGCGAAGTTCTTCCAAGACTGCCAGGAAGAGCCTGTCAGGGTCTTGTGAGTCTATGTTTTCTACCAGCTAGGTCTGTAATTTTGCCTATTTCTCCTCTTTTGCAGACTCGGTCACATGTTTTTCCTCTTGGATTGTAGTTTCTTTTGTTTTCCTTCACCTATTTTATTGACCTATTTTCCTTTTCGTCTTGCCTAAAGAGTATCATTCCTAAGCCTTTTTGTTTTCCCTAAAGTCGAGCCCTTCTCTCTTACCTCTGTCATTGATCCTCTTCTTTCCTGAGCCTTCAACCAGTCATCCAAGAAATTGTTCACAGACCGCAGTCGTGAGAACCAAGTGCAACACTTGAAGTAGTCTGAGTGAGATCAATCTCCAACATCGGATATCCATCAGGCATATTAGATCGACGGTGATCAGTGTCAGGCTGCTGAATTAAAGCTTTTAAGTGTCCTGAATCACTAAATTGTCAAACCAGGGTTGGTAAACTTCGAGCTATTACACAGTATGTGCAGGCAAACGTCTAGTCTTTATTTGAATGTTATCCTAAGAATAAAACACACACCTATTCTAAGAACTTGAATTTTAATGACTAACTTAAAACTGAGCATTTCCTATCTAAATCATCAACAGAAAAACAGTCTTGTGCTCCGATGCTAATAT
>ML858429.1:14564-39103 GCA_009831015.1 Picea engelmannii
TGCGAGATTGGCCCCAACCCAAAACATTGAAGAGCTTGGTGGGATTCTTAGGACTTAAAAGCTACTGCAGGAAATTTGTGAAAAATTATGGCAAAATTGTAGCTCCCCTAACTTCACTCCTTAAAAAGAATGCCTTTGTCTGGAGTGAGGTAGCAACACAGGCCTTCGCTGCTTTAAATGATGCTATGTGCACTACTCTAGTATTAGCAGTCCCTAACTTCAATAAGACTTTTGTCTTGGAATGTGATGCCTCAGGCAGAGGTCTCAGAGCAATATTGATGCAGGAAGGATGCCCCTTGGCATTCATTAGTAAGCAATTGTGTGATCGCAATTTGGGAAAATCCACGTATGAGAAGGAAATGATGGCTATCCTTCGTGCAGTGGAGACTTGGCGCCCATATCTCATAGAGAGGCATTTTCAGATCAAGACTGACCATCATAGTCTAAAGTACTTCCTTGAACAACGATTGTCTTCACCAGAGCAACATAAATGGGTCCCTAAGATGTTGGGGTATGATTATGAGATCATATATAAGAAGGTTAAAGAGAATGCTGTGGTTGATGCTTTATCTAGGCAATTTGAGGAGAATGGGTCACTCCTTGCCTTATCGTTACCTAGTCTAGGATGTCTCAAGGAAGCCAATAGGGAATGGCTAACAAACAATACTTTAAGGTAGCTCATCCAATGGCTTCAGGTAGATCCCAACCCACCTAAAAGTTATACATGACAACATCATACATTATAGTGTAAAGGGTGCATTGTTCTGGAAAAAGATTCATCCCTAAAACAACGAGTTTTAGAGGAGCTACATTCATCACCAATATCAGGTCACTTCGACTTTCATAAAACTTATGAAAGAACCAAGCATTCATTCTTCTTGGATGGCATGAAAACATATATCCAATATTTTGTGGCATCCTGTGACATTTGCCAAAGAAACAAGGGAGAGATGGTGAAGATACCAAGGGCATTGCAACCACTACCAATCCCATCACAGATCTGGACAAACATTTCAATGTATTTTATCGTGGGACTCCTAAAAGCAGGCAACAAATCAATCATCATAATGGTTGTTGACCGTCTTTCAAAAGATGCTCAGTTTTGCGCCCTAGCTCATCCTTTCACTCCTTCCTTAGTGGCCCAGGTCTTCATGGATCAAATCTTTAAGCTACATGGTATGCCCACTTCCATTGTCTTGGATCGAGACCCCACATTCACCAACAAATTTTGGCAGGAGCTATTTAAACTTCAAGGCACACCATTGAATATGAGCACTCTTTAAAACCAATGCCTAGATAAATGAGATAAAATCTGATTTATACTACTGGAATTATTTAACCATTTAATGCAACGAAAATTTCAGAAAAGCAAAATCACACATGGACAATTATTTTTCTACTCTTCAAGATAAGTTCTTCATTCAAAATAACTTCGGAACTTACAAGAGCTCTTGTACTTGGGAAAATGGCTCTGTGAAAGAAAACCACAAACACTGTGCAAACCTGATAAATCACAACGCCTCTATCTGCGTGTTGCTGATTTGCTGAGGCTGTCAGTACGGATCCATACAGATTGTATGAATCTACTGTAAGCTGCCTCGATCTACATGTTGCCTCGATTAGCGTGTTGCCTCGATTTGTGTGCTGCTGTTACTGCCTTGTTCTCTCCTCGCCTAATTACTCTCTCACTGTGAATAATCAATGTGTCTTGACTCCTCCCTTTACTGTCCTTTTATAACATTGAGTTGGGCCAAATCCCTAATCTTAACGGACGATATTAAATCTCACCGTCCTGTTCGATCAATGGCTCACATTTAATTTAAGTCACTAGTTCCAAAACTTAGGAACTTTATTAAATTAAACTCACTGTATAAGAATACGTTCACTTTATTAATTAATTAATAAAGTGAACTCCCAAAAAGCATAAGAATCATTAAATGATGATTTCCACAAGTTAGACACCCCTTGTGGAAATACCTGTCTAAGCTACAATCATCAACACTGCGTCTTAGCGAGGAAGGTATTCTCCACCACTCCAAGCTTGTCTCGAAAGAAAACAAACTTCCCTTTCACCAAGGGTTTGGTGAGTATGTCTGCTAATTGCTCATTTGTCAAAATGCACTGGAGCTTGACTGCTCCCTTTAGGACCCTGTCTTTGATGAAGTGGTATCTGATCTCAATGTGCTTCGACCTGTCATGAAACACTGGACTCTTTGAGAGTTTTATGCAACTCTGGTTGTCACAGTGAATCACTGTCGTTTCTAGCTCCTGATCAAATAGTCTTGTGAGTAGCTTGCGAAGCCAGATGGCTTCACAACTAGCTAAGCTCACTGCCATGTACTCAACTTTTGCTGAACTGAGTGCTAATGAGGCTTGTTTCCTGCTGAACCAGGAAATCACCGCTGACCCCAAGTTGAAACAACACCCTGAGGTGCTCTTCCGATCTGTATCACTCCCTGCCCAATCTGAATGTGAGTAGCCCTGCAACTTCACCCCATCTTCGCCAAGATACCTCAAGCCATATCCAACTGTGCCTTGCAAATACCTGAGCACGTGCTTTGCTGCTATCCAATGAACTTGCCTCTACTCCACCATGTATTGACTGAAGGTGTTAACAACAAAGCAAATCTTTGGTCGAGTGTTAACCATATACATCAATGAGACAATCAACTGCCTATACTGCTTGGAATCTACCAACTCTGAATCTAAAGAATCCACCTTCTTCAGGTTGGTCACCATTGGAGTGGCCATTGGTTTACTGTCCTCCATCCTTAATCTCTTTAGGATTTCTAAGATGTACTTACTCTGTCGAAGGAAGATCTCGCTCGACCTCTGCCATACCTCTAGTCTCAGAAAGTAGTGCATTAGCCCAATGTCCTTCATCTCAAATTTTGATGCCAAGTCAGACTTGCATCCGATAGTTAGCTTCTTTGCCCCTGTTAGAATTAGATCATCCACATAGAGCACCAAGATGAGGGGCTCAGATCCAACAAGTAAGAAATACAGGTTGGGATTTGCCTCACTCTTGGTGAAGCCCATGCTTTGCAAATAGCTGTCGATCCTGGAGTACCAAGCCCTCGACGCCTGTTTGAGTCCATACAGAGCTTTCTTAGGCTTGCATACATATGATTCTCTGTCTTGAACCTCAAACTCATGTGGCTGCTCGATGTAGACCTCTTCCTCAATGATCCCGTTGAGGAAGGTTGACTTCACATCCAACTGGTGGATCCTCCATCCCATCTCTGAAGAAATAGAAATCACTGCTCGGATAGAGGAGTATGTGGCTATAGGAGAAAAAGTCTCCTCGTAGTCTACTCCCTCTTTCTGAGAGAATCCTCGAGCCATGAATCTCGCCTTGTACTTCTTCACACTGTCATCTGCTACATGCTTGATCTCGTACAACCATCTGGAGGTCACCATTGACTTTCCCACTGGTGTCGGTACAATCTCCTAGGCATCATTCTTCATGATGGAGTTGTGGTCCTCCACCATGGCATCTCTTCGAACCTACTAGTTGGCTTCTTCCTCAAAGCTGGAAGGCTCTGAGTCTATGATGCTGGTCATCAAATCCATATAAGTCAGAGATTTCCGCAGAGGTTTGCTCTCCTTGAATGTGGTCTTGGGAGCCTCAACATGCTCCTGAGCATCTCTCAAAGTCTGCTCAAACCACTTGGGCCTTGTGGTTGACTTGGAGGGAGCCAACTGCTCCTCCTCCCCTGAAGGTTGTCCCCCTGCACTGGAAGTCTCTCCGCTCTGCTCATCCTTGGGATCCACCTGATGTGTATCCTCTGCACCTGTAGGAATCTCATGAGATTTCCTTGATGCCAAATTCTCCTCAAACTTGACATCTCGACTCACGACTGCCTTTCACTGATCTGGCAGAAATATTCCATATCCTCATTGTATCGTACTAGGATGCCTTTCTGACCCGAGGGCTCCAACTTTGTCCTCTTATCCACATGAATGTGGATGTAGACTGGACAACCAAAAACATGAGATGCCCTATCTCAGGTCTCACACCTGTTAATGCTTCCTCCGGTGTCTTCTCTTCCAGTATTCTGTGAGGGCCTCTGTTCTACAAGTACACAACTGTGTTGCATGCTTCATCCCATAGAACCATGGGTAGACTCTGATCATGGATCATGGCCTTTACTGCACTAACAATAGGCCAGTTCTTCCTCTCTGCAACTCCATTCTATCGTGGGTTGTAGGTCACAGTCTTCTTCCTCTTGATCCCTGCTTCTTTGCAGAAATATTTGAACTCATTGGAGGTATACTCACCCCCGTTGTCTGTCCTCAACACCTTGATCTTCTTCCCTGTCAAGTTCTCCACTTGAGCTTTGAACTCCTTGAACTTACTGAAAACCTCATCCTTGGTTCTCGTGAAGTAGATCTAGGTCTTCCTGGAGAAATCATCAATGAAGGTTACATAATAAGATGCACCCTTCACTGAAGAAACTGACATAGGCCCGCAAACATCAGAACGTATCTGATCCAAAATCCCTTTGGATCGAGTCTCGTTGCTAGTGTTGGAATTTTAAATTTTCTAGTTACACAATTACAATTACTTAATCCAATAGCAACTGTAGTAGGATCACTGAAAGATAGACAATCACAGATAGAATAGAACACAAAGATTATCCTGGGAAAACCTTATGGGGGAGAAAACCAAGCAACCAAAATCTTCAATATAGATTCCTTCAACCAGTACAATGATGCGCTATAGCTCTCCAAGAAAGACCCAGACCAAAACACCAAAAGAACAAGTCTCCAAGACTTGTGTGCTAGACCTTCTTATGTGCTCCAAGATGCACAAGAGAAGTGTGTGAGTGTGTGTCCAAATGAGAGGAACCTATCCTCTATTTATACACAACAATGTCTCTTGAAGAGACATGACTCTTGACCTAACTAACCCATAATAAGTAAAATACCAATAATATAATAATTTTTGTTGAGCAGACTTGTACAATATAACTATAATAACCTTTTAAAGGTTTGACTAAAACAAATATACAAGAATATCTTTCGTAGTTACACCAAAAATATTAACACTCCCTCTTAACTAGGAAGGTATTCTTTCCAGACATAGAATCCATGTCTGATACCACACGAGCTCACATCCATTGACTGTTGAACATGAAAATCTATACATCCTCGGATATCCATAGTGCAACATGACTTCACCCCATGCAACCAAGGTCTGTAGGTAGCTCTCAATAGCTACAACATGTCCCTAGGACATCCATTCCCTGCGATGCATTAGTACCTGATCATGTGCACTCTTGTCTCAGTGCCAACACTTTTTCATGCTGAATGAGATTTTTCCAGACTCAGTGCCAACCCTTTTTCATGTTGGATGAGTTCCACCTTTCACTCCCTCTAAAGAGGGACCACACCAAGCTTGTCCCTGAAGTACTCGAACTTCGCCCTCGATAGCAGCTTGGTGAACACATCTACAACCCGATCCTCGGTAGTCACGAACTGGAGCCTCACTGCTCCCCTCTATACCATATCCCTGATATAGTAGTATCTGATCTCAATATGCTTCGACCTGTCATGGAACACCGGGTTCTCTGACAACTTCATGCAACTCTGGTTGTCACACCAAATGCAGGTCGCCTCCAATCCGAGACCAAATAACCCACACAACAACTTCCGAAGCCATACCGCTTCTCTACTCGCTGCACATGCTGCCACATACTTAGCTTCAGCCGTACTGAGTGCCACACATGATTGCTTTCTGCTGCTCCACGAGGCCATACTGGAGCCAAGACTGAAACAGTATCCGGAAGTGCTCTTCCGGTCAGGAATACTGCCGGCCCAATCTGAATCTGAGTATCCATACAATCCAAACTCATGGTCAGATCTATACCAGAGACCATGATCTAGAGTACCCTTAAGGTACCTAAACACATTGTTTTGCTGCAACCAAATGAACATGTCTGGGCTGCTCCAAATACTAACTTAGGGTGTTCACAGCAAAACATATATCCGGTCTTGTGTTCATCAAATACATCAACGTGCCCACTATCTGCTTGTATAAGGTAGAATCCACAATCTCTGAAGTTGTATCCTGCAACAACTTAAGATTTGATACCATCAAGGTAACCGTGGCCTTACAGTCCAACATCTCGAACCTCTTCAAGATTTCCATAGCATACTTTCCTTGATTTAGGAAAATCTCATCTGATCTCTGCCAAACTTCTAGTCCCAAAAAGTAGTGCATCATTACGAAATCTTTCATCTCGAATTCTGCAGCCAATTTTCTTTTACATTCAGTGATGAGATTTTCCGCACCTGTTAGAAATTGGTCATCTACATACAACAGTGGAATCACCAGTTCACCATCCTCAACCTTAAAGTAAAGGTTAGGATCTGCACTACTCTTGGTAAAACCCAGGCTCATAAGAAAATTGTCAATCCTACCATACCATGCTCTGGGTCCCTCCTTCAATCCATATCAATCCTTCTTTAATCTGCACACATGAGTCTCCTTGTCATGTGTCTCGAATCCAAGTGGTTGCTCCACATAAACTTCCTCTTTTATTTCACCATTCAAGAAGGCTGTCTTTACATCCATCTGGTGCACCTTCCATTTCATCACAACGACCAATGAAAGTATAGTTCTGATCGAGGTATATCTTGCTACGGGAGAAAAAGTTTCTTCATAGTCAATCCCTTCCTTCTGAGAGAAACCTCGGGCCACAAATCTTGCCTTATATTTTTCAATACCGTCATCAGCTGCGTGTTTCGTCTTGTAGATCCATTTCGAACTCACCACATATTTTTCCTTTGGTCTGGGAACCACATCCCAGACATCATTTTGCATAATGGACTGGTATTCCTCTGCCATGGCATCTTTCCATACTTGATTTTCTGCAACCTCTTTATAACTGGAAGGTTCTGCATCCATTATGTGACACAAACATGACACGTAGCTGGAATACGACTTCGACTTATTACTTTCCTTGAAAGATTTCTCTGGGGCACCAATTCTTTCTGCATCTCTGATAAGCTCTTGTGCCCAAGCTGGTCTTATCTTGCGAGAAGGTATCTTGGCTGGTTTCTGAGGTTATACCATGTCATGATCCTATGGAATGACTTCCTCTGGTTCAACTCCCTCTGGAACTTTAGGAACTTCATTCTCTTCTTCATGTGCCTCTTC
Organism: Picea engelmannii; assembly: GCA_009831015.1. Lineage (NCBI taxonomy): Eukaryota > Viridiplantae > Streptophyta > Pinopsida > Pinales > Pinaceae > Picea > Picea engelmannii. The sequence goes on from ML858429.1 coordinate 21,730, forward strand.
TGCATGGATTTGTTTGGATTTACTTAAAGCTGCATTCTCATCGAAGGTTACATCTCGACTGATCTCCACTTTGCGGTGTCCAGGAATGTATATCCTATAAGCCTTCGATGTGTCACTGTAACCAACAAATATGCCCTTTCGTCCGGAAGGGTCCAACTTTGTCCTCTTTTCCTTGGGGACGTGAACAAATACAGGGCAACCAAATATTCTGAAATGGCTGACCTCTGGCTTCTCTCCTGAAAACATTTCCTCGGGTGTCTTGTTTTCAAGCACCTTGTGGGGACTTTTATTCTGCACGTACACTACCGTCTTCGCTGCTTCTTCCCACAGATGCATAGGAAGATCTTGATCATGGATCACAGCCTTTACTGCTTCCATGATTGTCCGGTTCTTCCTTTCAGCTATTCCATTCTGCTGAGGGTTATAGGGAGTAGAAAGCTCCCTCTTAATCCCAACTTCCTTGCAATACTCCTTGAATTCTTCTGAGGTGAATTCACCTCCATTGTTTGATCGTAAGGTCTTTATCTTCCGCTCTGTCAAGTTTTCTACCAGAGCCTTGAACTCTTTGAATTTGCCAAAAACTTCATTCTTTGCTTTTAACAAATAAATCCAAGTTTTACGTGAGTAATCATCAATGAAAGATACATAATATACATACCCACTTAGTGAAGCTACTGACATTGGTCCACATACGTCTGAATGCACGATGTCCAAAACTCCTTTGGATTTGCTATTGCTATTGGGAAATGAGTGCTTCACGGTCTTGCCTTGTGCACATCCTTTGCACACACCATCTGGTTTTGCTTGGATTTCTGGAAGACCTGTCACCATTTTGCTCACAACTGGAAGAGCTTTGTAGTGTAGGTGAGCAAATATCCTATGCCATAGTTCACTGGGATTCACAATANTAAACTCTGACTGTTTTGAAGAACTGCCTCTTGTGAATCCTGGAAGGTTTGACTTTCCTGAAGCTTGCATATTTTTTTCAATCTTGATAGCGGTTTCTTGAGCCTTTTTGAGGTCGGTGGGTTCCTTATCTCTTAGTTGATACCTCATTTCACCACCAAATGCCTCATTTCCTCGGGTGTCTTGTTTTTAAGCACCTTGTGGGGACTTTTATTCCGCACGTACACTACTGTCTTCGCTGCTTCTTCCCACAAATGCATAGGAAGATATTGATCATGGATCATGGCCTTTACTCCTTCCATGATTGTCCCGTTCTTCCTTTCAACTATTCCATTCTGCTGAGGGTTATAGGGAGTAGAAAGCTCCCTCTTAATCCCAACTTCCTTGCAATACTCCTTGAATTCTTATGAGGTGAATTCACCTCCATTGTTTGATCGTAAGGTCTTTATCTTCCGCTCTATCAAGTTTTCTACTAGAGCCTTGAACTCTTTGAATTTGCCAAAAACTTCATTCTTTGCTTTTAACAAATAAATCCAAGTTTTACGTGAGTAATCATCAATGAAAGATACATAATATACATACCCACTTAGTGAAGCTACCAACATCGGTCCACATACATCTGAATGCACGATGTCCAAAACTCCTTTGGATTTGCTATCGCTATTGGGAAATGAGTGCTTCACGGTCATGCCTTGTGCACATCCTTTGCACACACCATCTGGTTTTGCTTGGATTTCTGGAAGACCTGTCACCATTTTGCTCACAACTGGAAGAGCTTTGTAGTGTAGGTGAGCAAATATCCTATGCCATAGTTCACTGGGATTCACAATATCATGAACCATTGCTGAGTCTGAATGTCCTTTTAATTTGTAGAGTCCTCCTTCTTCAACTCCAATCACTACTGCATTATCAAGGGTCTTCCCTCTAGGCCACATAAGAACTCGACCATCAATAAATGCTACTCTAAATCCTTTCTTGTCCAATGGTGAAATTGAGAGAAGATTCGTTTTTAAACCTGGAACATAGAGAACTTCCTTCATCTTCGTTGGCTTGCCCGAGTTTAACTTGTAGGAAGCTTCTCCAACACCTTTGATTGGATACTGATAGTCATCACCCAATTTCACCTTGTGAGGTGAATCTTTATGAATAAGTTTAGATAAGGAGTCTTCATAGCCTGTCATGTGCTTGGAAGCACTGCTCTCTATCAACCAAGTGTTAATTCCATGAGTGTAGTACCTTTGAGGGCTGAGATAAGAACATAATCCTCATCACTTGATTCATCTTGCTTTGCAACCTTCTCGCGAGTCTCATCATCTTCAGCTGTGCGAGCTTGATGCCTCTTACTTCCTTTCTTATTCTTAATTTCCATAATGAGGGGGCAATTCCTAACAAAGTGTCCCAATTCCTGACAACAATAACATCTGATCTTTGAGTTGTCTTTTTGATCCATCTTAAACTTCTTAGGTAAAGAATGCTCCTTCTTGTTCTTTCCTTTCCTGGTGTGGGTGGCTAGGGCTTGATCTTCATTTGCCATCTTTTCTTCTCTTGCAACTGTCCTAGCTTCTTCCTGGTTACAATCTTCCCAAAGACTACTGAACTTGGGAAACTTCTTTCTTGAACAAATTCCTTAGATGAATGCATCCCATGACCTTGGAAGGCCATTCAAGGTACTCATCACCATCTCTTCTCCTTCTACTGAGTCACCAATGGCTTCTATCTGCTCCTTGATTTGATTCACTCTTGAAAAATAGGAGTGAATGGTTTCCGAGTTCTACATTTTCACATTCTTCAACTGAGATCTCAGAGTCATTCTTCGATTTATGTTACTTCCTTCAAACAGACAAGTTAAGGTGTCCATCATTTGCTTTGGAGAAGATAATGATGATATATGATGGATAAAGTGGTCCTTAATGGAGTCTGCAATAATCCTTCTTATATTTTGCCTTAGCTTCATCTCCTTGAGGTTCTTGAACCTCTTCTATAATGAACTTATCCAGTTCATGTTCTTCAAGGAGGGTTACTCTGTACTTCCAGGCCCTGAAGTTATCAACTCCATCTAGCTTCTCATCGATCTTTGTTCTGGTTGTCATCCTTCCTTCTGATGGTCTTGGTTTGTTCGACACCTGTCTCTAGACTGAAAACGACTCCCTTTTAGGCTTCTAGATATGCAACTGGCTTCTATTCAGGCCTGCTCTGATACCATGTTGGAATTTTAAATTTTCTAATTACACAATTACAATTACTTAATCCAATAGCAACTGTAGTAGGATCACTGAAAGATAGACAATCACAGATAGAATAGAACACAAAGATTATCCTGGGAAATCCTCGTGGGAGAGAAAACCTAGCAACCAAAATCCTCAATATAGATTCCTTCAACCACTGCAATGATGCGCTATAGCTCTCCAAGAAAGACCAAGACCAAAACACCAAAAGAACAAGTCTCCAAGACTTGTGTGCTAGACCTTCTTATGCGCTTCAAGATGCACAAGAGAAGTGTGTGAGTGTGTTTCCAAATGAGAGGAACCTATCCTTTATTTATACACAATAGTGTCTCTTGAAGAGACATGACTCTTGACCTAACTAACCCATAATAAGTAAAATACCAATAATATAATAATTTCTGTTGAGCGGACTTGTACAATATAATTATAATAACCTTTTAAAGGTTTGGCTAAAACAAATATACAAGAATGTCTTCCTTAGTTACACCAAAAATATTAACAGCTAGGAAATGAAGCTTTGTCATTTTTGCCAAGAACACAACCTCTACACACCCCCTGCTGCTCCAGACTGAAGTCTGGAAGTCTGGTAACCATCTCCATCAGTATGGGTAGTGCTGTGATATAGGTGTCCCATCCTCCTGTGCCACAACTCGCACAGGTTATCAGTGTTGAGCACCAATGCCTAAATAGGCTGGCCCTAAAGTCTATAGAAGTTCTCTTCCCTGATTCCAATTCTCATGGCAGTGTCGACACTGTGTCCCTCTGGGTAGATGAACACCTGCCCCCTACTGAAGGTAAGTGCATAACCTTTGTCCTCCATGACTGAGATGGACAAAAGGTTCTTCTTCAGACCAGGTACATAGAGTACCTCCTGAGCATCAAAGGATCCTCTTGACTCAAGCTGCTGAACTGTCCCCTGACCCTGCACTGCATACTTTGCATCATGACCAAGTTCTATGTGGACCTCTGAGTCTTCCTTTGATGATCCGCTGAACAACTCTCGAGCTTCCGTCGTGTGGCGAGAGGCACCACTATCCAGGTATCAAGTGTTGATGCTTTTGTAGCATCAGGAGGCATTCCCACTAGTGGCCTAGGTGCCAGGCACGTGGGAATAGTTGTGGGCACCAAATTAGCCCTTTTGTTTGGTGAAAACCCCCTTGTACTTTGAGTTGGGGGCTTGGGGGCTTGGTGATGGGCTTTGTGGGTTTGTGATGGGGTTTCACACCCACATGTAAGTCTAATTTAATGTTGACTTGTGGAGGGGCTTCCTTGATGACCCCTAAAACTTGTATATAAAGGAGAGAGGTCATTGTGACAATTTATTATTGTGGAGAGATAAGGAGTGGATGCTTGGTGATTTTAGTCCAAGCCTTTGGTGATTACAGTCCACCCATGGAGAGAGGCCTCTAGGCCTCAGTCTGCTGTTTTTGTCTCTTGTTTGAGTAGGTATCCAGGAGGAGGGGGTCCGTACCTCAGTTGGCAGCCAAGAAAGGGCAGGCCGAGGCCTAGGAGAGGCTCGACCTGCTAGAACAACCTAGCCACAGCTAAGAGGACTCGGCCAGGCTTGAGGAGGCTACTGGGTGGCTCAGCCTAGTGGGACAGGGCAGCTGCAGTCCCTAGGTATGCTGTTACAGGTTTCAGCCAGGTAAAGAAGGCTGGAAAAAGGTAGTAGCAGCAGAGTTAAGGGCTCGACCTGCTGAGAGAAGGTTGTAGCAGACTTGCTGGGAAGTGAGAAAGGTTGCTGAGGTGGATGACAAGGTTGCTGAGGCTGCTACAGGTGGACAACAGGGTGCAGCAAGCTTGAGGACAGTCTGAAGGCAGATTTTGGGGACATCAAAAGAGGGCTGTTACAAGGCTGTAACAACAGTCTTTTAAAGCTACGCTGGGATAGCCTCGAGGGACTGTTATGTAGCCAGGAACAGGGCTGTAACAGCCACCTCAACAACAGGTCTGTAGGGAAGCTTGAGGGCAGTTAAGGGGCTTCTCTGTGGGCTGTTACAGCCACCCAGTACAACAAACTTTGAGCAACTCTGGAGCTGAGTCAGCAGAGTTTTTGGAGCAGCCTTGTGAGCTACTTGAAGGCTGTTACAGGTGTGTAATAGCAGAATTTTTGGAGTGGCTCTTAGACAGCCTTTGGGTCAGCAAAGGAGGACTGGTACAGGACTGTACAAGCAGCCAGGAGGTGACATCAGTGCTGTATAGGAGCTGTAGGAGGACAGCAGTGGGTACAACAGCAGGCACAATTGTCACAGGGCTATTACAGTGAGCCAAGTTGATGAGGTTTAAGCACGGAAACCAAGGAAGGTTTTGTAAGTGTCTTGGCAATTTTCTGTTGTAAGAATTGGGGCATTGCCCCTGGTATGGGAGCCTATTGGTTCTTGGTTTAAGAACATTGGATTTGAGCATTAAATTCTTGTGTACCTGTGTATGATCTAATTGCTAGTTCTTATTTTCCGCTGTGCTAAATGGTTAGGTATCTCAGTGTGTTTATGTTGACAATTCAAATTGGGTAAATTTGTGTATAACTCTAGAAACAATAGACCAGACCTGAGGTGCGGTCAAAATCTAACACCAAGCATTCCTAGCAATAGTGCTGGTCGAAAGGCAGGAAACTAGACAGAAATCTCTCTCGAACCTTGCTGCAAGTTCACTCAACTGAGTCTCTGCTGTGGCTGCTACTTACTGCATCTTTCCTCTGCCTTTCTTCTTCTCTGGACATTGAGAAGCGTAGTGACCGTTCTTGTGACAAATGTAGCACTTGAGCTTGCTCAAGTCCCTTTTCTGTCCAGACTGCTGTCTCTCTCTCTAAATGTTACCTTTCTTGACAAAGCCTTCACCTTTGCCTTTCTTAGCCTTGGCGATTAAGGCCAAATTCTCATCTGCTCCTCCTCCTTGCTTGTTGGATCTAGACTCTACCCGAGTCTCCTCCTGAATACAATCGTCCCATAATCTCTGCCAGTCTGGGAGGTTCTCCCGTGCACAAACCCCTTTACGAACAGTTCCCATGACTTGGTGAACCCGTTCAGGGCTACATTCACTAGCTCTGCATCCAAGAACTTTTCTCCAACAGCTGCAAGCTGATCACAGATCTGCGTGATCCTCATAAGGTAACTGGTAACATTGTCGGATCTATTCATCCGACAATCTCTAAGCTTGTTTTTCAGGACCATTTTTCGGTTCAGGTTGTCACTCTGAAAGAGACCAACTAGGGCATCAAACATGTCCTTTGCTTTGGTCTTTTCTGCTACATGCGGGATCAGGTGATCCATCAAAATTTCTAGTTTCACCCTCTGTGCCTTTATGTCCTTCTCCTGAGCTTCCTTTTTTGAAGGATCTGCTGGCTTTGGAAGGACCTTATCTACATATTCCCACAAGTCATGCTCTTTCAAGATCAAGGTGACTCTTGCCTTCCAAGGCAAGAAATTCGAAGCCTCATCAAGCCTGTCCTCGAACCTGACACTGCCAACTGACAAGGCTGTCCTGTGCCTAGTCCTTCAAGCACACTGCTGCTGAGACCTCTGAATTTGAAAATTCTGCACTCAACAACTGATTCTGCTTTTCTCTCAGAGCAATGGCTCTGATACCATGCTAATTTCTTTAAAACCAATGCCTAGATAAATGAGATTAGATCTGATTTATACTACTAGAATTATTTAACCATTTAATGCAACGGAACTTTCAGAAAAGCAAAATCACATATGGACAATTATTTTTCTACTCTTCAAGATCAGTTCTTCATTCAAAATAACTTCGGAACTTACAAGAACCCCCGTACTTGGGAAAATGACTCTGAGAAAGAAAATACAAACACCATGCAAACATGATAAATCACAGTGCCTTGATTTGTGTGCTGCTGATCAACTGAGGCTGTTCGTACGGATCTGTACGGATATGCTATATGGATCTGTTGTATGCTACCTCGATTTGCATGCTACCTAGATTTGCATGCCGCCTCAATCTGCATGCTACCTTGATTTGCGTGCTGCCTCGATTTGTGTGCAGCTGTTGCTGCCTTGTTCTCTCCTCGCCTAATTACTCACTCACTGTGAATAATCAATGCGTCTTGACTTCTCCCTTTGTTGTCCTTTTATAACATTGAGTTGGGATAAATCCCTAATCTCAATGGATGAGATTAAATCTCATTGTCCCATTAGATCAATGGCTCACATTAAATTTAAGTCACTAGTGCCAAAACTTAGGTACTTTATTAAATTAAACTCACTTTATAAAAAGACGTTCACTTTATTAATTAATTAATAAAGCAAACTCCCAAAAAGCATAGGAATCATTAAATGACGATTTCCACAAGTTAGACACTCATTGTGGAAATACCTGTTCGAGCTATAGTCATCAACAATCCTCAAACTAATGGTCAAATAGAAGTGGTCAACAAGTGCTTAGAAACCTCTTTGAGATGCTTTGCTTCAGAAAAGCCACACCAATGGGCAAAATGCCTTCCCCTTGCCGAATGGTGGTACAATACCACTTATCATGGAGCTACCAAATGACACCATATGAAGCTGTTTATGGCCAAAACCCCTTGTTAGTGGCATCCTATGTATCAGGCACCTCCAAGGTTCATGCTGTAGATAGAATGCTTCACACTAGAGAAGCCATTATCCGTATTCTCAAGGACAACTTAGTTATGGTGCAAAATCAAATGAAACAACAAGTTGATCAACATAGATCCGAACATTGTTTTGCCGAAAGGGGATCAAGTGTTTCTTTGCATGCAGCCTTATAAACAAACATCACTCAAAGAAAAAGTTCCCTAGAAGCTAGGTCCCAAGTTTTATGGTCCCTATCAGATCATACAGCGCATTGGTCAGGTCGCCTACAAGTTGGCTATCCCAACTCACTCCAAGATTCATCCAGTCTTTCATGTGTCCTGTTTGAAGAAGGTTGTGGGATCAAATTGCAAAATGAAGACCAACCTACCAGAGCTTGATGAAGAAGGTTCCATTTGGCTCCAACTAGAAGCAATATTAGCTACCAGAGAACATCAGTTGCACCGACACACGATCAGGGAATTATTGATCCAGTGGAAAGATATGCGACTAGAAGATGCCACATGGGAATCGGTACTGATTCTACAACAATTATCTCACCTTCAACCTTGAGGACAAGACTGCTTTTGAAGGGGGAGGGCATGTTAGGGTCCTACCCTAACCCCCTTAGATACTTTATTAATGTATGAGGCCATTTTCCTTGAATGAGGCCCATTAAATAGTTAGTTAATAGTCACTCATTGTAAAAGGGGTCCTCTTTATTAATAATGCCCAAATTAGTTAGTCGACTCTCATTATAAGTGGGCCTGTAGGTAGTTAAGATTTTCTATGGATAGCTATATATTGAGTAGAAGGTTATGTAATGTTTTGTGAAGAATTGTTATTGTATTTGGAGCTTTGCTCTAGGAGGTTGCCCCCTTGAAGAGGCAAGTGAACATAGCTCCCTATTTTTGATTATCAAGAGATATTTCTTAGGGTTTATCTATTTTCTCTCTTGTTCTTTGTTTTTGCACTACATTTTATTTGAATGCTCTGAAGTTTTGGGGTTGAGTACATTACAAACTAGTTGTAATAACATCCTTAATCTAAGGCTTTAAAGTTTAAACCATAATGAACTAAATTACATGTTATCTTTGGACAAGAGAATGTATCTGTGATGTTAAGGCCTCTATTTTGTGGCTTCAATACTTCACTATTCCCACGTTTCTCATAAAATTAAATTTTTTAAAGGTAACATTTATATTAACCCATGGAAAAAATCTACACATGAAGGCATATGTCACTGATCAGTCTCCCTTCACTCCCCAACTACAACTTCTTATATACTATATATAGAAAACAAGTGAGTTTGTGTGTCATCATTTATGTGGCTTGCTCAGATTCTGAGGGTAATTATTGGTAATACAATTATATAATGAGAACCGTGACTAAGAGGATAAAGAACGACCATGTGACAAAAGTCCACATATGTTTAATGTTAGTTGACATTCATTGCCATTATCTATGTGGAAAAATTACAGACATAGGTTTAGATCATAAAATCTGTGGCTTCACTAACTTTGCATGTTCAACATCACATTTTTATTTGATAGAGAAAAAATTGAAAAGTAATAAAAGGGAATGTATATTTTTAATTTGTTGATTCCATTTGGAACTAAAATGTCGTAGACAACACATTGAATGAAAATAGGCATCAATTCCATTGAAAACTTATGTGTCCTAGACGATGGCATTAGATAAGATAAAGCAATTTTATTAATGTCCACGCATGACAAAAAAAGGTAGGTCAATGGGACTCAAAGCACAATCTAGTAGTGACACAATGTGGGAATGTTGAAGCAATTCATAAAATGTAAAATCCCCTAGGGTTTTTAACTAGGGTAAAAGAATATACCAGCTTGCACAGTTTATTTCCCACTATATTTTCTTTCACAGTAAATAGCAACATATAATAACCCACCATTTCAAGTGCTTCCAGACCTAATGCTCAGTTCTGATACAGTATTAATATCCAACAGTAACCACACAGTTTCCCACCATGAGTAGGGGCATGTGTAAACAATCAGCAAATAAACAGAGTCAACACTGTCCTAGCAGTTCTGTAGCTTATGTTTCCAGCAGTGAACAATATCCAATAACCAAACTGTAATTGAAATCAGCGGTAGAAGCCTCCAAGCAGTATCCAAACCAGTAACCAATAGTATCCCAAATCAATAACCAAACCAACAGTAAACCCTTTAAGGGCTGCTGTTACATTACATAATCTAATAGCCCATAGAGGGTTGCTAATACAAGAACAATTTTATGGCAGTGCTCAGCTTACCCTCGCTGCCCTTCTGTCAGCCCCAATGGACCTCGGCCTGCACTAATCCGGTTGTAGTAGGGTTTGGTTCCTCTCCAGGAAGCAGCTACACTGTTCGTCCCTCCTCCCAAGGGTTGCCAGGGCTGGAATGGCACCTCAAAACCCCTTTTGCTGCAGTCCGCACCCACTCGGCTCCTACCAGAGTCCTTTACCAGCACAACAGAGTAGTCCGGCCCCTCCAATGATGAATTCGAACCTCCGTGCAGATTGCAGAACCTTCAATAAACCTTCAGCTCACCAGTTGTTATGCTCCTGAGGTAAGGGGAAACAAGTGTTGAGCTAGGGTGAGACTAGCCCACCGAAACCCAACCAGAGACCAGGGTTAAACAACCCTCAAACAGCCTGAGGCAGCCGCCTCCCAAGCCAAAGACAGAAAACACTTTCAATCCAAGTCGTTCCTCTCCAAATGAACCCCCTCTTTCTTATATAGATTTGTCTTTAAGCTTGCCTCCTTATTTTGGGTGACTTGCTCTTCAAGTTAGGTGTCTTTCCTTCATTTAAACCCAAAGGTCACCTTTAAACCAAGCGTTTGCCTCCTTGGTGGCTTCTTTTACTCCCATGACTCCCTTTCTTTGGGGCTATAGCCTACGGGGGAGCCCCCTTAGACTAATACGCCCTCCCTCTAATGAGGTCAAAAGGGAGGGGACATGACATAAAAGCTAAAAGGTAAAACATAAAATAAAATAAGCTAAATCACCAAAAGTGAAAAGTAGTGAAAAGAATAATGCTAGATACAACATGATAAAGGGTTGATACATCATCGTTAGAAGTAGGTGCAAAATGAGAAGGGGATGATGAAGACCCTACAACCACATCAGAAATAAGGGTGGAAGTAGAGGAGGAAGAAGATGGAGATGTACTTGGTGTACCATCAACCATAGAGAAAGAGCCAATAAATTGATTGACAATGCCCTTAGGGGAGAGTCTAGGGTTGAGAGGGCTAGATTGTGAAATGTTGGGAGGGAGTTGTAAACAGTCCGTTGAGACTCTCCTAACACTTGAGGCCTTTGGAAAGAACCCGGTGATGATGGATTGGTGTCCCAACGAGGGGTGGGGTGGTGTGAGCAACTAACTTGTGTGGAGGGATTAGATGAGACCTGTACTACGATCGAGAACTTGAACTCCTAAAAATCCTCATGGCCACAAATTTACAAGACAAAGATTGAGAGGAGGTCCGTGGTCTCTCTAATCTAGTAATGATCTAGTGTTTGACGTATCTTGGGTATCTGCTTGCCGCTTGTTGCTAGTAATAGGTGAGATATAAGGAAAGAAAGAAATGATCCCCTTGATGCAGTCTATTTGAGGAGGTTCTCAAGATTCAAGACCAAAATGTGCTATCTAATATCTTTTCTAATCATTTTGTTCAAATCTTGCTTCAGAGGTAGACAGTGACCAAGGGCGTACAAGGAGTACCTTAAAGGGGGAGGTGATCAATAAGTAACAAAGAAGCTTTAGAGAACCAACATTGCATCCGCCTAGAGGGTCTTGTAGAGGCAATCTCCTCCAAATAGCAAAGAGCCAAGATGGGGTACCTTCCTCCTCACTGAGGTTGAGTCTTCTAGAGTCTTGATCCTATGGAGGAAGGAGACAATTTTGAAGATAGTTTCGAGGCACAAAGGATGGGCCCCAAACTCTACTTGGATTATGATTTGAGGAACTATCTGCTTGCAACAGATCATATGGTGTAACAAGAGAATCTAGGCTCGCTCAATCCTAGCCTAGTCAGACATTGGCAAGTTAGATCCCTAGATCTTGGAATAGTAGGTTTGATGATTGTGTTCAAGAGGTTCATCTTGGATGAGATGTCCTGAAAGTGTAGTTGAAAAAATTTCCTCTTGAGCAAGGAAAATGAATCATATCCCTTGTTGAGCCAAGGCTGGAAAGCATGCCTCAAACGACATTGTGGGCTCAAGAACTATGCCCCCAAATATGTATAAGTTGTGGTGATCTCAATCCCACTCCCTTAGAAGTAGAAGTGGTAATCTAATAAAGAGATCTTAAACACATTGAAGATCATTACCTTAGTTTTATTAAGTTAACCACCAATTGTCTAAGATCATGGAAATTGGATAGGGTATCGGTTCATCTCTGAAGTCCCTTAGGGGAAGAGGTTCATAAGATCACATCTTTAGCAAATAAGAGCAAGGAAATTAGGATGTGATGCAAGAGACAACCATTCCCCTCTTGTATGTGCTCCTTGAGAAGATACTCTAACTCATCTATTTAACTCCTATGGTGATTTGAATGAAGTTCAAGAGGTCACAAGCAATACAAAGGTGTACGATAACAGATTTAGATTCTCAGATGGCAGCAAGAAGATTCTTAGAGATGTCAATGTCCTGTAACATTTAGAATAGTGGTTGTCTTGAGACGAAGTCCTAAAGTCAATGAACCATCACAAGCCTTTTGACGAGGGATGTTGAGTGTCCTCAATGGTATCCTAGAGAGTGAATATGTGCATTGGGGATTATATCCTATGTAGGGATTCTAATAGATACCTTCCAAGCATTAATCTCATTAGGAATTACTTCCTAGATGACAATTCCAAAGATTCACTTCATACCTTGGTTTGTACATCCCAAATGATGCGTCATTTTTCCATAAATCTATAGAGCATGGAAATAAATCCAAAATAAACTTACTATACAATTCAAAGGCAAATGTTGTGGCTTATGATGATGCAATTTCAAACATGCATACATTCTATTATGAAGTAAATGTATAATAAATTTCAATTTGAAGATAAGAGATATGTTTGAGTACATTCCTTGTAAAATTTGCATCAAGTCTACCTCAATGTCAAGAGATGCTGATTATATGTGAAGATATATAACAATGATTTGGAGTTTCAACCCAAATACTAGTTTATTACATTGGTAGTAGAAAACTCCATTGGACTTTTGCCAAATTTCTTGAAATTATATTAGAACTAAGACAGATTCAATGTTGTTTGTTCTAGTACAGTAATTGGTGAAGTATGTGCATGAAAAAAGAGAGTATTGATTGATGATGGGAAAAAAGTGTTTTTTTCTCAAAGAAAAAAACATAATATTATTAGTGAGATGAAAACAAAATGGCATTCCAGAAGTGCTTCCAAGCACATGGTCACCAGGACCAAACTGTCCAAAAATGGATCAAAGCTGTTGCTATGTTAATATTCTCACTTTCTATACTGAGATAGAAACCAAAATATCCGGAGAAAGCTCATGAGAGCTGTTACATTAACTCCAAAACAGAAAGATTCCAAAGGTAGGCCTACTGATCATGAGAATACCACCACATGTGGGCTGAAACTTGAAACAAGAATAGGGCCAAACCACCATACACAGAAACACAAACTCAGGCCCAATAGAGAAGCAACATTAAGAGAGGAAAGGCCTGGCGTCCTGAGGGAAGACCCTATCCTCCCTGAATTTTATCACTATCAAATAACCTTCAGCAACAAGAGAACCTTCCTTTAAGAGTCTGTCAGCAAGTTCATTATGTTCCCTGTATATATGTGCAAAGGTAATATTGTTGATCTGATCCTTCAAAAGTTTCACCTGATCCAGCACTGGCACAAGAATTATTTTGTCGAACAGCTGTCTTATTATTTATCCCATCAACTTTCATTTTAAAATCACCAAAAAATTGGAAATCCTCCAAAGCCTTTTCTTTTGCATTTCTGAGAAGTGCTGCTAGGGCTCTAAGCAAAACAAATTTGTTTGTGCCTTGCTCAAGCCCTAGGTTAAAGGAGAAGTAATGAACATCAGACAAGTGGGTCACCCACGAAGGAAACCCCTAGAAAGTGAATGAGATCCAGTAAAAAAGATAGCATGAACTAAAATGTGGTTGCCACAAGGGCAGGGAGGAACTAACCATGATCATAATCCGACTCAATAGTGCACCAACACCAATTTCCTACGGAATAATGGCTTTTGGAGAGTGGCCTTGACTAATAGGGCCCCAAGGAGTAATCTTGGCACCATCAAAACGCTCTTGATGGTGGTCATCAAAATGCTTCTGATGGTGGTTGGAACAGAGGATGAAGAAGTACAATTGGTTGGTGTTGACATCTGCGCTATTGATTTGGATTATGGGTATAGCTAACTCTTTCTTGTGGCAAGCATTTTAGTTCATGCTATGTTTCTTTGTTGGATCTCATTCACTTTCTAGGGGTTTCCTTTGTGGGTGACCCGTTTGCACATGTTTATGTCATTTCATTTCATGCTGCTATTGTGCTCATTCTTCATTTCATTTCATTTCAGGGGTGCTTTTTTCACCCCTCTTTTGCTTGGCTATTATTCTAGTTGTAGTCGTTAGTCCATGTTATGGTCTTTATAGTGGACATTTGTCATTAATACATTTCAGTTTCAATTTCAATTTTTTTCTAACCTTTTGGCATTGGGTGAAGTGCATGTTCAACATTTTGGTGTCTTTTTCACATTTAGAATTTGAGAAGGGAGAATCCTAGTTTGGTTGGTGATGGCATTCAACATTAGGTGCCATTGATGGATTTGGAGTTTGACAAAGGTTGATGTCGTCCTCCTAACCATAGTTAGGCTAAGATAGAGTACGTGAAGATGTTAAAATGCCCGTTTGATCAATTCATAGATCTTGGACCCAAGAAGGTGAATCAAGTAGGAAGACAAGACATCTTACTACCTCAACCGAGACTAAGTGCATGTGACTTCAAGGTAATCAAGAAATACAGAATGTGGTTGTAAATTATAGGAATTATTCAAGTGTATAGTGATGATCTTTTGGTCATTCATTTTGATTTGTTGATTTCCTTTCTAGATATTGATGCTATGATTCATATGCCAAGGAGTAAGTCTCAATGAGACAAGGTGACACAAAATCAGTGTTATGATGTTCTGCATGGATTAAAGCATGCAATAAATAATGACAAGCTTTGTTGTTGAAGGCACAATTATGCTTTAAAATGTGATGAGTAGTTTGTGAGCTTGGTGACAAACCTTTTCTCCAAATTAGAGTGTTACCCACAAAAAATAGCGGGGTGTGGCAAGGAGGTGATTTCCCTCCCGAAGGATGGGATTGGAAAAGATGGAGTAGAGGCCAAGAGGGAGGTTGCTTGCTTTGGCCAAGCTTATGGAAGGTGGTGGATATTGAGTCGAGTCCTCGTCTTGGAAGTGTTGGGATTCAAGGAGGTTGGAGATCAAGGAGATAAGATAAGATAATTTTGTTAATGTCCAACAAATGGCCAGAAAATTAGGTCAATGGGGTTGCTATGTACAATAGTGTTGATACACAGTAGGAGCATTGAAAGTGGCTCCTGAATAAATCAAGATGCAAAAGTCAAATAAAATGAAGTACTGCTCTAAACCCAAACCTAGAAATTGAGCTCTAAAATCGAAAAAATAGATTTGGTGAAAATGGACCTAGAATTTAGAATACATGTAATGCGAGCATATTAGGATCTACTAGTACTCACTCCTCTTGGAGGAAACTTTAAATACAATAGTGGCTAGAAGAGGAGATGGAAGATAATTTGGACTATGCATTGAGCTCGTGCTTGAATGAGGATGCTCATCATTGAGGCCTGGGTGGCCTCGTCTTACTGCTAGTATGGTCTTTGGAATGGAAATGTTGCTGGGGTCTTTGAGACATAGTAATACTCCTTCGAGCCTACACTACTCTACAATCAGGGGACACATTGCTAACGATTTGTCTCTTGGTACTTGTAACAAAGATTATCCGAATTGCTTGAGAAGTATAAAAATATATTATTTTATAAATTGAATAGTTGATGAATGTGAATGATTACATTGATGGGGCCTGTTTATATCATAGCCCAAATGTCTTTATTGAGGAGTCACGACTCTAATTTTATGATAATGTATTTATTAGATTTAATATTATTTATTTATATTATTGTCCTTTTATTCTTTCCTTTCTTATGTTTTATTCCTTATCTTTATTTATATTATTTATATAACATTGCCTTCCCCTTAAGGAATGCTTTGTCCTCAAAGCATGCGTAAGGACAGATGTTGTCGATGAAAATCCTCTGTCTCTCAAGAAGCATCTTCTTCTGATAGGTTCTTCCACTTGATGAGATACTCTTTAATTACTCGAGAGCGTAATTTCTTCTCTCTGGTGGTAATGATGCCTTCTGGTTCTAAAACGAGCTTACCTTCCTCATCCAACTTAGGGAGTGTTGTCTGAGCTGTTTGGGGCTTACCTAACACCTTCTTGAGACAAGACATGTGGAAAACATTGTGAATGCGACTGTTATCCTATAGGTCCAAACCGTATGCTACTTGGCTTGTCTTTTTGTTAATTTGGTATGGTCCGTAACCTAGGAGCTAGTTTGTTCTTCCCTTGCTGTTTCAGGGATAGTTGCTTGTAAGGTTGGAGCTTTACGAATACTCAATCTCCCACCTCAAATTCTCTTTCGGTCCAATGTCGGTCAACTTGCTGCTTCATTTGATTCCTTGCGATATTTAAGTTTTCCTTGAGTGTCTGGAACACTTTTTGGTTTTCTTCTAATTGATCCCTTACTGCTAGAATTTTTGTTTCCCTTATAATGAACTCCTTCCATTTAGGAGGTTCATAACCGTAAAGAGCCTGAAATGGAGTCATTTTAGTGGTAGTGTGGTATGTGGAATTGTACCACCACTTAGCCAGATGTAGCCATTGGAGCCACTTATTTTGTTTATCGGTAACAAAACAACAAAGGTATGCTTCTAAACACTTATTAACAATTTTGGTTTCCCCATCTGTTTGGGAATGGTATGCTAAACTCATGTTAAGGGATGTTCCAGCTTGTTTGAAGAATTCCTTCCAGAAATTACTTTTAAATTTCGCATCTCTGTCACTAACAAAGATTCTTGGGAATCCATGTAACTTGTAAACATTTTTACAGAATATTTCAGCAATCTGTTTTGCTGAATCTGTTCTTTTGATTCCTATGAAGTGGGCATACTTAGTAAGCCTATCCACTACCACAAGGATTTTGTCCTTTCCATCTGACATGGGTAACCCGTCGATGAAGTCCATGGATATTTCTTCCTATTTTTGGTTAGGATTGTGTAGTGGATGGAGCAATCCCGGGATCATAACATTTTCACTTTTGTTCCTTTGGCATTGTTCACATTCTGCTACATATTTATGAATATCTTTACTCATTCCTTTTCAGAAAAAGGATTGACGCGCATTGTAGTAGGTCTTGAAAAAACCCACGTGTCCAGCTGCTGGTGAATCATAGGATTCTTTCAGAATTTTGGACTTGTTATCGCATAGTTTGTAGGAAGGGTTTAGGTTAGCTTGAGTCAAGGCTTCAAACTGGCGTAACAGGAGCTTCCCCACCCACTGTCACCTCGATGGGGAGCTCTTTCTATTTAGGATGGCTAGTCCAAGGGAGACGTCCC
>ML858429.1:39203-55227 GCA_009831015.1 Picea engelmannii
AGAAGTGATTATACTCTTTGCTTTATTAGCCATCATTGACTTCGTCAATAATAGCATTTATTAATTGCTCATGTATTAGAGATAGTCATTGATTTTATGAAGTGCTAATCCACTGCAAGTACATCCTATTTGTCTTTGTTTTGTCTCGCAAACAGGTGCTTCAGCAGTGATCTTCTTGTGACTATCTTGGGCATCAATCTGTGGAAGGGTTCCTCCTTGACCTGACTTTACCCTTTTCCCTTCACTTATCCAGATTGACTTGGGGACGTCTCCCTTGGACTTGCCCTCCTAAATAGAAAGAGCCCCCCATCGAGGTGACAGTGGGTGGGGGAAGCTCCTGTTACGCCGGTTTCTACCCTTGACTCAAGCTATTTAACCTTTCCTACAAACCGTGCGATAACAAGCGGGATATAAGATGGAAAAGTGATAAGATGGTGGGAGCGGACGATGGCTCTGCAAACCCCCCTTGGTGGCTAACCAAAACCCATGAATACAGGCTTGCTAAGTTGCCCCATCAATCACCCCAACAATGGTCAAGAGGATTAGTGTAAGATCCAAGCAGTCATCCGAAATGAAAGGAAACTAATGGATATATAAGAAGGTTATAACGATCAAATACGACACATACCATGATACCTCGGACCAATTGGCTCATGGAGCAAGAGTCCTCTCCGATGCAAACCCAGGCTGGTAGTGATGGAAGCTGGTACTGCTGACAGGACAAAGCTGGCCGAGAAGAAGAAAGATGGGCCCTCCAGGGCCATGCTCAAGTCACTCCTGCTCTCGGTACTCCATGTTTAGGACCATGTGGGCCTCGAGACATGATCTCCTAGTTATCCCTAGATATCGGGGATAACAGGACTTAAATTTTGAATGTGAACTTAAGTAAATTCTTCCTTTATACCAAAGGATGTCATTCTTCCATTCGAATTTGGAATCTTGGATAGGATTATTGATGATAGCACGTGTTTCTGGGTTTTTTGCATATTCGTTGCAAATTTCATCCAATCATTCAGAAACTACAACCAAGATTGCAAGAGACAACGATTCTTCATCCTTTCGTGAAAGAGCATCAATTGCTATATTATCCTTACCTTTTTTGTGTATTATCTCCATATCAATGGTGGCATTTTTTTCTATCCATTTTTGTTGTTATGTGGAGTGTCTTTTGTTGTAGTAGGTGTTGGAGATTGTCATGATCTGTGCGAATCAAGAATATGCTTTCAAGAAGATATTGTCACCATTTGGCTAGGGCATGCATATTGGCAAGCATTTCCTTGTCATATGTAGATTTTAAGCACTCCCTTTTATTGAGTTTCCTTCTTTCAAATTATTAGAATAAAAGAGATGTGCTCGTTTTTCCATAGACAATATAGCAATATTGTCACCCAACCATAGGCACGTAGCCACCCTCGAGCACCTTTAACCTTGATAGACAAAATAATTCTGGAAGAAAACCCTAGAACCAATAGCCAACCAAACTAGCGTACTTCTCTCCAAAGCTAGCATACCAAACAAAGAATCCAAACGATAACCAAGGCAGAAAGTTCAAACCATAACCAAAGACCAAAAATCCAAGTTGCAGTAGCTGCAGCTGCACTTCTTCTCCAAACTTGCCCATTGTTTCTGGTTTTCTGGGTAAGAGAGAGTGAAAAAATGAGCCAAGACGTCCTCTATTTATACTATTATGTCTAGTGACTTTTCTGGCTGGGCCGACCTAACTTTCTGGTAATTATATTTTCTGTTTATCTTTTTCCTATGGAGCTGACTTGTCTTCCTAAGTATGATACCTTAATATTATATATTCTGCTGAGCCGACATATTTTCTAGGGTTCTCACACATCTGATTAGGGTTTCTCTTGCTTCTCGAAATATTCTAGTCTCGTCAAAGGTTACATGTAGAGGGTAATACCTCCCGGAGCTACCATAATATCAATACTCCCTCCTAGCTAGGAAGGTATTAAAAGCAATGGTTTTGAGCACAAACATACCATTCAACCGGTAGCATCATCATAGCCAAACATGCTATCGCATGATCACGTAGATCAACTCACGAGCAACATCACCACTATCAGTATCATCTGATAACATCAATTGCATCATCTCTTGAAGCCATACTCCATCTGAGTAATCGGGCATGATGATGAATAAGTCACTCACTCAATCAGAGTGATGCAAGGACCATTCTTCTAATCCGGATATACATCCTAGAAGAATGACTTTCCCAATAGATGTTGAAAGCCACGCCATGGGCTACAGAGACCATTCCTACAGGAATGTCAGTCTCAGACTATTTTCTAATTGGGTCATATGTACCATAGAGATCCATCTCTACCCATATGTCTTAGAAAATATCGGTCCCGTATCAACCACCCTAATCGGGATGTCATGTCCTTAGGGGGTGGACTATTCAACCTGATCGGGCCAATAACTGTGCCTCAGGAGAATATCGGTCCTGAACCATTTTCCTAATCAGGACACAACCTATGCCTTAGGAAAATACTAGTCCATGATACGTCAACAATCTGTCAGCCTGGACCATTCTCCATAGGGAGAATGCCTGTCCACCAGCACACTGACTATCCATCTAGTTGGAAATCAGATAATAGCATGCAACTGCTACAATGCCATCCAATATAACACAACTGTGTCTATCCATAGTAGTACACAACTACTACCCAGTGGTAAAAAACCACTCCTAGTAGCACACGACTACTAACCAGTGACACATAGTCACTACTAGTGGAGCACATCCACCACCGTAGCATACAACTACTGTACAAAGACATACAATCTCCATAACAATCATATCATCTGATATCAACTTGCATAAACGATATCATGATACAAACTAAGTCATTTGGGCCATTCCTCCACTCACATCTGCCCTCGAAAAGTAAAAACATCAACCGTGGGCTATTTGGACTATTCTTCCCAAGAATAGAAGAATAACTGTCCTTGATTTCTGAACCTGGACCATTCACCTAATTGGGCCATTCCTTCGGCACTAATCACAGTGCAACCTGGAGAGAATGAGTCTGCCCTAGGGAATGTCTGTCCTTGATTGTTGAACCTGGACCATTCACCTAACTGGGCCATTCCTCCGGCACTAATCACAGTGCAACTTGGAGAAAATGAGTCTGGCCTAGGGAATGACTGTCTGGACCATTTCCTATGGAAATGACTGTCCTGCACCAACCTCCTATAACAAACCATTCTTCGAAACTGCTCACAGTTGTGAAATTCGAAAGAATGATTGCCTGGAGAGGCGGACCATTCTGCTTGACCACAACTTAGAGTGACTGCCAAGAAGAATGATTGTCCTAGACCATTCCCCCACACTGGCCACAAGGGGAATCACTGTCTATGGTACATCAACAATCTATCCGACCATTTTCATTACAAAAATGACTGTCCGATCTAGACCATTTTCCGAACTAGAAAATGCTTGTCTGTCAGAAATCTTAGGCCACTTTTCGGACTGGAAGGTGATTGCCCAACTTGGACCATTTTTCGAACTGGAAAATGACTGCCCATAAATCAATAACATATCAGTGCTCTTTCCTAACCTGGGAGTAATCTCTTCCTTTTCCAATAAGGAAGTCATCTCCACGAGTACCAGCTTGTCCCTTAAGTATGCAAACTTTTCATCTTGGACAGAGGCTTTACCAAAATATTTGCTATCTGCACATTTGTGGAGATATACTGGAGAACCACTTCTCGCCTCTGGACTCTTCTTGATCTCAATGTGCTTCGACTTGTCATGGAACACCGGGTTCTCTGAAAGCTTCACACAACTCTGATTATCACAATATATCACGATCGAATCCACCGCTTGATCAAACAGTCTAGAAACCAGCTTACAGAGCCACACTGTGTTCGTACACGCATCACAAGCTGCAATATACTCTGCTTCTGCAGTGCTGAGTGCAACAAACTTATGTTTCATGCTATCCGATGATATTGTGGCAAAGCTCTTGAACTGAAACATATCCAAGAAGCACTTCTTTTGTCTTCTGCACTCCCTGCCCAATCTGAATCTGTGAATCCATGAAGCTGTGTATCACTGGATGAGGTGTATCTTAAACCATAGTTTAGCGTCCCATGAATATATCTTAGAACATGCTTTGCAACTATCCAATGCTCATGTCTAGGTTCCACCTGGAATTGGCTTAAAGTGTTTACAACAAAGCAAATATTTGGTCGAGTATTCACTAGATACATCAACGACCCAATCAATTGCCGATATAGGGACGGGTCTATTGGATCAGAATCTGAGTCTCTTATTTTTCTTATATCTGTGGTCATAGGAGTGGTCATGGATTTGCAATCCATCATTCCAAATTTCTGAAGAATCTTCAGTGCATACTTTCCTTGTCCAAGGAAGATTTCACCATGCTTCTGCCATACTTCTAGTCCCAAGTAATAGTGCATGAGACCAAGATCTTTCATATCGAATTCAGAAGCTAATTCCTGCTTCACTGGGTGATGAGAGACTCTGCACCAGTCAAGAATAAATCGTCGACATACAGTAGTAGAATCACAGGTGCATTTTTCACAACCTTGTAGTAGAGATTTGGATCTGCATGACTCTTAGAGAAACCAAGTCTTATTAAGTAACTGTCAATTCTGGCATACCAAGCTCTTGGAGCTTGCTTGAGTCCATACAGGGCTTTCTTTAATCTACAAACATGAGTGTCTCTGGGATGTACCTCAAAACCTTGAGGTTGCTCTACATATGCTTCTTCTTCAATTACTTTGTTGAGAAGAACAGTTTTTACATCCAACTAATGTAAACTCCAACCCATGGATAATGCAAGAGATATAATTCCAAGCACCTTTAACCTTGATAAGCAATATTGTCACAAAACCATAGGCATGCAGCCACCCCCGAGCACCTTTAACCTTCATAGACAGAATAATTCTAGAAGCAAACCCTAGAACCAATAGCCAACCAAAGTAGCGTACTTCTCTCTAAAGCTAGCGTACCAAACCATAACTAAGGAAGAAAGTCCAAACCATAACCAAAGACCAAAAATCCCAGTTGCAGTAGCTGCAACTGCACTCCTTCTCCAAAATTGCGCACTGTTTCTGGATTTCTGGGTAAGAGAGAGTGAACAAATGAGCCAAGACGTCCTCTATTTATACTAATCTGCCCTGTGACTTTTTTGGATGGGTCGACCTGACTTTCTGGTAATTATATTTTCTGTTTATCTTTTTCCTGTGGAGCCGACTTGTCTTCCTAAGTATAATACCTTAATATTATATATTCTGCTGAGCCGACATGTCTTCTAGGGTTCTCACACATCTGTTTAGGGTTTCTCTTGCTTCTCAGAATATTCTAGTCTCGTCAAAGGTTACACGTAGAGGTTAATACCTCCCACAACTACCATAATATCAACACACATGCTATAGGATGGCCATCTTGCATTAACACTGCTCCTATTCCGAATCCTATTGCGTCACATTCAATTATAAAAGGTTTTGAGAAGTCCAAAGTGGTCAACATCGGTGCAGTGGACATAATCTCTTTTAATACTGTAAAACATCCTTTTGCTTGATCATCGCATTGGAATGAATTATTTTTTAATAGGTTTGTCAGGGGGCAGTTATGTGAGCGTAATTTCGGATAAACCTTCGATAAAACCCAGTTAGACCCAAAAATCCTCTTAACTTGGTGATGTTACTTGGCTTGGGCCATTTTGTAATTGCTTTAATCTTATTGGGGTCTACCTTCACTCCTTCTTTTGATATTATGTGTCCCAAATAGTCTATCTCTTCTTTTCTAAAGGTGCATTTTGACATCTTTGCATAAAATTGGTTCCTTTCTAAAAGGGAGAGAACTTGCTCTAGGTGTTTTAGATGTTCTTCCCATGTTTTATTGTAGATAAGGATGTTGTCAAAAAACACGAAAACAAATTTCCTTAGGTAGGGCTAGAATACTTCATTCATGGTAAGCTTGGAAGGTGGCTAGAGCGTTGGTTAACCCAAAGGGCATCACCTTAAATTCATAGTGTTCTTCATGAGTACGGAAAGCTGTCTTTGCCACATCTTCTAGCCTTACTCTGATTTGGTAGTAACCTGATCTCAGATCCAATTTTGAAAAATATCTAGCTCCATGAAGCTCATCTAGGATTTCATCAATGGAGGGAATAGGAAATTCAAATTTATATTTAATTTTGATTGTAATTTTATTCAACCCTTTGTAATCTATACATATCTGAAAGACCCGTCTTTCTTCCGAACTAAAATTACAGGAACCGCATAGGGGCTTTAGTTTTTGAGATAATCCCACACTTCAGGAGGTCTTGGACTATTCTCTCGATCTTTGTTTTTTGGTGGTGTGGGTACCGATAGGACTTGATGTTGACAGGTTTTGACCCAGGTTTCACTTCAATTATGTGCTCGATTTCTCTTTTGGTGGTAGCTCCAAGGGTAAATCTTGAAATACCTTCTTGAGTTTTTGAATTAGTTCTTGGATCTTTGGTGGATCAGTATTAACTACTTTGGAGGCCAATATTTCCATTTGATGGCAATGTACCATGTATGTTGGTGCCCCTTTCTGAATTAGCTTCACCATTTGGTGGGAGGACACCACTTGATTTTGAGGTGGTTGAAAACCATATAACTTATATCATTCCCCTTGCCATCTGAAATTTATAAAGTTTTTCTGATGGTTAGCTGAGTAAGTGCCTAATGTTGTAGCCACTGGACACCTAAGACCACCTCTACTCCTCCCAAAGCCACAGTATAAAATTGGGCTTCCAAGCTGTAGTCTTGAATTTGCAATTTAACCTTGTGGCATTTTCCCATGCCTTCGATTTTTTTATTGTCTGCTACCATGACCCTCATGTTGGGCATCAAGTACACAAAAAGATTTAATCTCTTTGCGATATTTGTGTCAACAACGTTATGAGTGCTCCCAGTGTCTATTAGGACCATCACATTCCTCTTCTTGATGTGCCCCTTTAATTGCAATGTATATGGTTTGACGATTCCTGTCATTGCTGATAGCGATACTTGTGGTATATCGTCATTATCTGGTTCTGGAGAATTTTTTTGAGGATCCTCACATTCTTCTTCAATTGATTCCTCACTATCATAATCGTCTTGTGCTTCGCATTTATATAGTTTTTTGGTGTTGTTTCCTTTGAGACACTTATGTCTGGAATCCCATTTTTCTCCACAATATTTGCATTTGCCTTCTTTTATTCGTTGGGATTCCAAATTAGGTTTGCTTCCCTGTCTTAAATGCAGTGGAAGGAACCTTGAGTTTTCTCCATCTGTAATTTGAGGGGGGTTTTGTCTTGGGTATACTTTATCGAATCTTTGCAGTGACGATCTTTCCAGTTTTTTCTCTGTAGCTTTAGCCTTATTGTTGTCTCCATATTTGTGATATTGTGTAACTTTAATTCATTCTGGATGTGAGGTTTTAGACCGGTTATATACGATCGAACTAGACGTTCAATAGATAATCCAGGTACTCATGTGGCTAGTGTTTCCCATTCACAAGTGAAATCGTCCACATTTCCTTTCTGCTGTAGTCTCATGAATTCTGTAAAAAACTCTTCTTCTCTGATACCTTGGAATCTTTAAAAAAAATCATTTTTGAACTTTGTCCAACTTATGGTGTATGCAGTCTTTTTCCACCACATGCACCAGTTATAAGCATCCCCTTCCAATTGCATGGATGCATGCCTGATTTTCTTGTTGTCATTACATATGCCATAGATTTTGAAATATTCTTCGGCTTTATTAAACCAAACTACTCCTTGTTTTTCGTTCTTGTCAAATTTGGACAACTCCAGTTTGGCTCTTGGTGGATATGCAAAGTTGGTATAAGGAGGACATGGGTTATGAACTACCATCCCTTGAGGTATGTTTGTTTGGGGAACGACTGTGTTAGATGGGGGTATATTTATTTGGGGATTGGGCTAGTTGGAAGGGGGAATATTTTATTATGGTATGGCCGTGTTTAGCGAGGGTATATTCATGTGCTGATCGGAGGCACTAGAAGGGCTCGACGATGGATTAGTAGCATTTGAAGAATTTTGTAGCTGGTCAACATTGCCTCTTGTTATGAGCCTTATTAATTCTTTGTGATTTTTATCCATCTTGGTATTTAATTTTATTTGCTCCAGTTGTAAATTAGCAACTGCCTCGTTCATCTTAGTCTGTTGATCTAGTAAGCTGTCGTTATTCTTGTTGATTTGCTCCTGCAATAAGTCGTGCTTTTCTTGCAATTCCTCCATTTTTATTGAGCTCGTTTATTGTCATGATTCTGGTTTTAGGGGGAGTTGTTGATCCTTTTTTTGCGGATTTTGTAGTACCACGAAAAAATTTCTACTTAAATGGTACGACTCTTCAATTAAATTTGATTAATTTGCAGCAAGTTGTACGGAAATTAATAAAGTTGCAGCAGACTGTACAGACTGGATGGGAATTTGTGCAGAATTAATTATGTACGGACTGTGATTTAATTGTTGTACATGCTATAATTAATGTCTGTACGGGCGCATCGAGGGGCTGTATGGGTGGAACGGTTTATTAATTCGCTGTATGGATGTTTTAATTCGAGTAATTTTGACTCTTAATTTGATGTAGAGAAATCGTACGATGAGTGTGAAGATACACGGTGTTGTACGGCGCGACTGTGCTGTACGGTGCTGCTGTGCGGTATGGCGTCTGTTGGTATAACGCTGTTGTGCTGTATGTGTTGCTGTGTGGTACGACAACTGCTAGTACGACGCTGCTGTGCTGTACGACGACGACTATGCTGGCACGAGGTCGCTCTGATACCAATGTAACAGAGATTATCCGAATTGCTCGAGAAGTATAAAAATATATTATTTTATAAATTGAATAGTTGATGAATATGAATGATTACATTGATGGGGCCTGTTTATATCATAGCCCGAACGTCGTTATTGAGGAGTCATGACTTTTAGTCACGACTCTAATTTTATGATAACATATTTATTAGATTTAATATTATTTATTGTCCTTTATTATTTATTTATATTATTGTTCTTTTATTATTTACTTTCTTATGTTTTATTCCTTATCTTTATTTATATTATGTATATAATAGTACCCCTAGTAGACGGGAGCATTGGGAAAAATGAAGTGATCAATCTAGAGGAGGTTCGTTTGGGGGATCCCTTGAGTTCGCACTAATCTAGAACCAGGGGCCACATTGCTAATGATTTGTCTCCTAGTAGCCCCAGTAGACAGGAGCATTGGGAAAGATAAGTGATCAATATGGAGGTCTATTTGGGGGATGGCTAGAAAATTTGGGACTGGAGTTTGAAGGCCTCTTGAATCTATAGACCCAGGCATTGTTGGTCAGGATTCCAGAATAAGTAAGTGAGCACAAAAATGTGTAATGTAGAGGAAGTTGAAAGACACTCCCAAAGAGAAAGCAATGTTACACTCATTATGGAAATGCAAACATTGTGGACTTTCAATAGTGTTTGAAACCAAGACGTTGTAAGGCATTGCAACATATGTTGAATAATCTAGATTGCCAACAAGAAAGATAGAGGTCAATTGGGTGAAGACATTCGTTGTAACACTGAGAAACTCTATACCCAAGTTTTAAAACTCGGTCGACTTGGACTCGATCATTTTGATTGAGTTGACCATGAGGGCACTGACTTGACCACCAAACTGGTTCGAGGGACCAATTTGGGTACTGAATTCATTGGTTATGTGTATGAACTGGCCGGTTTGGTACCAAACTGATCCAACTCAACCAAGTCCTTACCTACTTGGTCGAGTCTATACCTGCTCAGTTTCCTACAGGCCACGCCATTGTTTGGGAGAAAAACAATTTGCTTGACACACAGTGACACATGCCAACCTTGAATGATAATATAAAATTCTTAAATTAAAAATTTTCATTTTCTTATATTTCCCTTTCTACCCGTTTACTTAAATTATTTATATTATCATTAATTGTTTTAGAATGTTTCAGAGGTGTTCCAACCTAATCAGACCTCATTTGATGAAAATAAAATTTCACATCCTATCCAAAATTCCGCAAACCTAGTAGTTTTCAAAATTCCAGTTAACTGAACTACACCAAAGAAAAAACAAGTCCACTAAACCGTCAAAAGATACCAAATGTCACCTTGTGCTTCTAGTACATGCCACCTGTGAAATATGGACATGCTAAAAATAGATGCCAAAAATATTAGTTCGGACTCCTCAAAAATAGGAGTTCCAGAATATGAAAATAACTACTCGAGTTATTGAACAGAAGACCTGATACAACTCCCATTGTGTTGGATGATATTGATCCAACCTCAAGGCTCATAATGGTTAGAGGAGACTCACTCGACAAAGTTTGATCATGGTATTGATGAATTGGGATGGATTGGTTTAGATTCAGATCCACTAGTAGGAGTAGCCCCAGACATGGCAGGCACTAGTTTTGCTTCTACTAATACTATTACTATAGTTGCAAATGTCCTTGAGGAGTCCAATGAGTCTGAGCTAGAGGATGGTCTTGTAGCTCATGCTGAGGATCCCATTTCCAACAATGGTGATGAGTGTGGTGATTGTTCATGTTGATCATTGATATGTAGTAGGCTAGTAGCTTGTAGCATGTTTTTTGGACTCTAGAGGCCATTTACAACATTATTGATTATGTATTTTGTTTCATATATGTATTGCCTTTAGTGCCATTTTGATATATTCACCCTTACATGGTATATAAATGAGTAGACTTTGCATATTTTGTCTCTAAAGGTTTGGAATCATGGTTTGGGATCTTTAAAATATATTTTTTTCATTAAAATTTTCATATTTATGTATTTTTTAGTAAATCGAGTCATAAAATTCAAATTGGTCTTATTTTGATCCAAGTTTGAATAGAGTCCAAATGGACCCTCAGTTGATTCCGAGGTCAATTTTGAGTTTAAAAACTATGCTTTGTACATGAATGATGCAAGGAGTTCCCCTCAAATTATATTCATGATTGTAAGACACATTGTATTGAATTTGAAAAAGGAGTTCAAGTTGTTGCAAGATGAAAATGACATTATGGATAGCTTGATGGGCTAGCTTGAGTGGTTGAGTGCTTTGACTTTCATGCATGAGTTGTTGGGGGTGATTCGCTGGGTTGGTTGCCTTTGTTACGCGCCTCACTCGATGACCATGCTGAGTCAGGCACTGTAATCAACATTGATGGGTTTGCTCCAAGTACCATCTACGAATATAGGGAAGTGCTTGGGAGTTTCCCAGTGAGGTTTTCCTTGGAAAAAAAAACAACATCATGGATGAGATATATATAAGTTGAAGTAAGAGGGGATATAGCACCCAATTGTATATAGTATGAAATCAAAGGCTTTTCTCAAGGAGTGCACAAAAAGAACATATGGCTTGTTGAAAAGATGGTTCATGGATATTGATTCACATATGAATATGGCCTTGGGGGTTTGGGACACATTCTACGTGTTTCTTGTGTCTTGAGGACGAGGAGACACCTTGAGGACACAAGGATGCCTCTAAGATGTTGCTTGTCACAAGGGGTTGACCCTTGAATGTCCAAGGGATGTTGCTTGTTAAAAGAAAATTTTGGACATTCCCTTATTCCACGGCGAATACATGGACATTATGATGCTATAATTCATATGCCAAGGAGTAAGTCTCAGCGAGACAAGGGGTCACAAAATCTGTGGTTGTAATGTTTTGCATGGATTGCATTCATGCCATAAGTAGTCACAACCCTTTGTGTTGAAGGTGAAATTTTTCTATAAAATGTTTTGGGAAATCCAAATGATGAAGAGTTGGTGAGCTTGGCGATAGAATTTTTCTCTGAATTGGACCTCAACTTGCAAATGAAAGAGGGGAGTGGCAAGGAGATGATTTCCCTCTTGAAAGATGAGATTGGTAAAGATGTAGAGGCCAAGAGTGAGGTAACTTGTTTTGGTGAAGTTTATGGAAGGTGGATATTGAGTTTGAGTCTTGTTCCTTGAAGTGGTGGAGAGGAGGCCGGTGATCAAGGATAGTATAATTAAGTGAACTGATCCAGGTGGATATCGGTGGCCACCCACCTTTTTCAACTGGCTCAAAACAGTTTTTTGGCAATTTTGGTAATTTACTATTTATAGTAGTTTTTCACTTTCGGAGCCATTTTGAGGCCCTAAACGATGTTGTTTTGGGAAAACGGGTTGCATTATGGAAGTTCCTTTGGTATTGCCTCCAAAATGAATCTCCTCGATGATACCTTTCCAACGGGCTATCATTCGCCTAAAACGAAGATCGTATGCAAAAGTTACGACCCCGGGAAGTTGATGTACTAACCTACCTAAACGGGGCCCACATGACTTTTGGTGCTTCATCTCCTAGGGTTAGGTTTTTGGATGTCTAGGGTTTTGGGCATTCCTGTTTATTGTAAAAAGGCCTTCAGAGCCTCATTGTAATTATCTTCTTGCAAATGAGTGCAACCGTCACATCTCTTCTCAGAGATAAGCCACCACCATTCCAACAAGCTTGTTTCTGCTGCATTTTACAGTTTCAGCTTATTTCTTTATTGAATAAAAAACCAGTTTTATTGTATCTCTGTTATTTTGTGTTAAGCACCTGTTAATCCTGTAGTCATTTCGTTCTGCTCATAAATCCAAATCAGTGGTATCAGAGCGGTCTGCTCCTTGTCTTAATACATGTCCCCAACGAGGTCGAAGTACAAAGAGTTGGTTCTCGAGCTTGTTTCTCTTGAGGACAAAAGCTCTCGCACGCCCAAGCGACCTCTCATGGAAGGAGAAAAGAAAGATGACGGGACAGGAGATCCTTTCAAACTGTTGATTGAGGAAGCCCTCACGCAACAAAGGAACGAGATGATGGATAGTTTCGTGCAAATCCTTCGGCGACTACCAACATGCGACACATCTTCTTCGAGCGGAGGTGCCGCCCCCTTCGAGGTACTAATAAACTTCGATATTCCTATATTTGAAGGTCAGATAGACGCAGATGCTGTAGACAAGTGGTTGAATCTACTAGAAGGGTATTTTTTTGTCCATAACTTTTCGAATAGGGAAAATATTACTTTTGCTCTCCTCAAAGTTGTTCCCCATGTCAAAGATTGGTGGGAAACTTTCTGTGAGCAAAAGGAAACAGAGGAACCCTCATTATTTATAGTCACGACCACCTGGGAATCCTTCAGGGATGCTATTAAGAAACAATACTACCATGTCGTAAGTTATGACGACTTGTATACCAAATGGACCACATTGTGGCAAGAAAGAGACCAAGCAGTGCCAGATTTCACAAATATCTTCCATACTTTGCGCACCAAGCTGGGTATCAAAGATTCAAAGCGACATCTGGTGCTCAAGTATTGCGGTGCTTTGCATAGATACATCCAAACCGAAATGGAATTTCTGGACATCTCATCTTTGGGCGCGACCGATATGCCGTCAAAATCGAGCAGAAGCTTAAACAAAAGACTTGGCAATTTGGGCCTGGGAACCCCTCACAACAAAAGCCAGGAAAGGGTGGCCCCAACCCACAGAATAAAGGACAGAGCAAAGATGGACAGTATCAGGACAACCAGTCCAAGCCGCAAGCAAAGAAGGACACTGAAAACACAAAGAAAGATACCGGGAAGTGGTGCGACTTCCATAAGAGCCCTTGGCATAACACTGCTGACTGCCGTTCAAAGCAGTTGCTGGTGGCCGAAGTGAAAGCCTTTGAATCAAATGTGGGTTCTAACTCTGAGCTAGAACTAGAAAGGAGAAGACGGATCATTGACGTGGAACCCAGTGCCACCATTGCTACCACCAAGCTCCAGCCTAGTGAACCGGACGAGCTAGAAGAAGAAGAGCGCTTCTTCCATTCACAGATGTGGGTAAAAGGCACCCCGCTGCACTTCATCATTGATAGCGGTAGCCAGAAGAACCTCATCTCAGCAGAGGTCATCAAGCGGCTGGCCCTGCCAACAACGCCGCACCCACAACCCTACACCATTGGATGGCTCTGCCAAGGAAGCGATCTCCGCGTTAGCCAACAGTGCCGACTGTCGTACGACATCAAGCCCTTCAAAGACGAGGTATTGTGTGATGTTGCTCCTCTCGAAGTTTGTCATGTTCTTTTGGGCCAACCTTATTTATGGAAACGTCATGCTGTATATGAGTCTAGGCCTCGTAGTGTTATTATTACTTTGAACAGGAAATTGTACAGGATACCCGAGGTAGTCCCACCTAGTGCTATTTCCTTGATCTCTGCTAAGCAATGCAGGAAGGTCATCTCTAAGACGAGGAAGTTTGTCTTCTTCGTGATTCGCTCTCAGAATAAGCGAACGATCACAGCCACATCCAGGGTCTTTGCGGTCGAACTCTCTACACAACAGAAGCAAGTAGATGAGGTTGTGGAAGAATACTCAGATATCTTCTCCTCACCTATTGGGGTACCTCTACACTGCCAGGTCAAACACCCCATCGATCTGACCCCTGACGCACCGCTGCCCAGTGGGCTAGTCTATTGCCTCTCTCTGTTAGAGAATGAGGAGATCAGGCGACAAATCCAAGAACTGCTCCACAAGGGGCACATCCGTCCCAGCTCATCACCTTGCGGGAGCCCAATCGTGCTGGTACAGAAGAAAGATGGAACCTGGCGACTCTGCATTGATTACCGAGCTCTGAATAAAATCACAATCAGAAACCAGTACCCGATTCCCCGAATCGACGACCTCCTTGATCAACTCACGGGGGCCAAATACTTCAGTAAGATTGATCTGAAGTCTGGCTACCACCACGTCTCGATAGAACAAACATATGTATGGAAGATCGCCTTCAAGTCAAAGGAAGGCCTTTTTGAATGGTTGGTCATGCCCTTTGGTTTGACAAATGCTCTAACCACTTTCATGAGGATGATGGACGATATCCTGTGACCATTCACCAATACTTTTGTAGTGGTGTATCTGGATGACATTCTCATTTACAACAAAACTTGGGCCGAACACTTGCAGCATATTCAACAGGTTGTGCACACCCTGCAACAGCACAAACTATATGCCAACTTGGAAAAATGCTCCTTCGGCACGGACAGGGTCCATTACCTGGGCTACATCGTTGATCAACATGGCGTACATGTGGATCCAGCCAAGATCCAAGTCATCCATGACTAGCCAGCCCCAACCACGCTCACTGAGCTTCAGAGCTTCTTGGGCCTTGCCAATTTCTACCGAGGGTTCATGTTGGGATTCTCCCGTATTGCATGGGCCCTTAGCCAAATAACCAGGGGTGGTGGTAAGGCGAAATTTGCATGGGGCCGGTCCCAACAACAAGCGTTCGAAGATTTGAAGCAACGCTTGTGCTCAGCCCCAGTACTTTCACTACCAGACCTGCAACAACGCTTTGAGATCGAGATAGATGCTTCAGACTATGCTGTGGGCATCGTTCTCACTCAGCACGACCACCCCGTGGCCTATCATAGTGAGACACTATCAGATGATGTCCGTAAGTACCATACTTACGGCAAAGAAATGTACTCCATTGTGCAAGCCTGCCGCTAGTGGAGACATTACATTCTTGGGAAGGAGACAGTCATCCACACTGATCATAAGCCACTGCAGTTCATGCAGACACAAGGAAAATTGCAGAATGGCCGCCATCAAAATTGGTCCACATACTTGCAACAATTCCACCTCAACATCAAGTATAAAACAAGAAGCACCAATCGCGTCGCTGTTTGCCTTAGCAGACCGCCAGTCGCGACACTCACCACTGTGCTAGACTCTTGCGGCCATGAGACCTCTGGATGGCCCCAACTATATGAGACAGACCCGACCTTCGCCACCACCTACCAAATGTTGGGTGTGTTGTCGCCCTTATGCACACTTGCAGACATGAGCTAAGTCCCGCTCACTTAGTGTGCCCTCGGAGACACAATGTCTAAGCTCTTGCCCGCACTGTCACCTTGACAAGAACTTCTTCCGTCTAGGCTTACTCCTAGGGAAGCCAAGGGGGGTTGTCCCTAATTACTAAGTTAATTTTAATTACAGTTCTAGGAGTTAGTTTCA
>WSFP011402074.1:0-26266 GCA_009831015.1 Picea engelmannii
GATGTACGATCTTTCTTGAAATGTAATATCAAACAATCATGAACAATGCAAATTCCCTATTCGTTCTCTTTCAATATTTGAATGCCAATATTTTTCAAATAAATGGTTGCTTAAAAAAAGAAAAAAAAAGTCTTTAATTTTTTATTAGAAACCAAGCAACAGGGATGGAACTAAGAAAAAGGTAAGCAACCAATGAAAATGAAATACTCAACAAAGACCCAAATCGATCTTTCAATGAAGATAAAAATAACAAACTGACAAGACCAGTCTCTTCAAATGCACATGGGTAACAATTTTCCAAGTAATAAGCAATCAAAAAGGACAATTAATCCCAACTTTTAATCCCATCAAAGGCTCCCGACCAAACAAGCACTCGGATTTCAGAATCAGAGATTATACCCTTGTTAAGAAAAGGTCAAGAGGTAAAAATTGAGAAAAAAATGATCAAGAAGAGTTTTTGATTTCTGAAAACTAATCATTCGCAAGATTTGAAGTCAAGAAATAGTCAATCACTGGCCAGAGAAGTTCTTCCCAGACACACAAACAAATCTGGGCATCTGAAGACACAAAAATACCTAATCCAAAGTTTTTACAAGTGAGTTCGCAGTCTGGTAGTGGGGTACAATGCGAGAATTAGAGATTCTTGTAGCCTAGACACAGGCAGGGTGCGAGAAGGTCACACTGAACTGAACGCTAGGGTGTGAACTTCAGTGATTGGATAAATTGGTAGGTGCGGACAATAACTGATCTCCCTAGATCCACCTGGATCTAGAACAAAACATGACAGGACATGACTCTTTCTCTAGGTTGCAGTCATTGAATCTATTACCGAGAAGGAATGAGTGACGTACCTTTATATCGCTTCCTTAGGTCTCTGTTGTTCCTACTTCGCTCCAGTGCTCTTGTGAAAGTGGGTCCAAGACAACACAAACCAACCAAAGTGAAGATAACAAAGTATATTCAATGTCAACCTATGCATATGATCAAGGAGTCATGCAATAAAATAAGAGTGATTTTATGGGAAAGGGACATGTCGCTGTATTATATTAAATGAAAGTAGAAGATACAACCAGATCACCTTGATGTCACAAGATTGCTTTCAGTGACCCTTGGTTCCAATACCCACACTTGCTCTACATTTGCAGGAAGAAGATTCAATACATCTTGATAGACAAATAGAGTCTTCAAGCTTCAATCCAAACAAAGTTCTTCACACAATTCTCTCCTCAAATCTTCATTCAATCTTGCTTAACCTTTTCCATGAGAAACCTTTCAATATATAGGAGAAGGAGATATGGTTAAATGGATGAGGATGATCCCACTAAATATGAGAAGTCACTAGGATTCCAACCATGCGAATGCCAACTCATTTTCTAGAAGATACTCTTCTAGAACCTTCGTAACTTCTTCTTCCTTTCAAGCTTCAAAACAGGTTCGCACCCTACCTATAGAGTATACTGCGAACACCTCGTAGTCTAGGTATAGAGTTTCCTGCGAGAATCGAGATTCCCACATCCTGCACCATATGCAGCCTACAAACTCACTGTAAAAATATGTTTTGTAGAGGAAGACAACAATCACTTTTCTTAGGCAAAAATTCCTTGTGGGAGCTTGAACACATCACTGTAGAGACATCACCAGAGTGACCAAAATAATGTGTAACACAATTCCCCCAAAGTATGAGGCTCGAACTTGTGACAGACGAAATACTTTGTAAAATGCATGTGTGTGTCAGAAACAAGGAGCGCACCTAATCGGAAACTTGTAAACAACCAAGCATCTGGAGAATATAATACCAGTTCTGAGGTAGGCATTCCCATGATCAGATCACAAATGAATGAAATCATAAATGTAGGCCATGGCCACCAATCATACATTGTGGATCCATGTCGTTAAAATGTTAGCGCGAGACTTATCATTTTGCACACGCAAGAAAGGGATCTTGCCAAGGTTCCAAAGTCCCAAAGTAATTTGGGACCGTCCGATTGTCCGAAGTAAATATCAATCGTCCGATCATACGAAGTAACTCTCAATCGTCCGATCGTCCAAAGTAAATCTCAAGCATCAGATCTTCCAAAGTATATATTAACCGTCATATCTAAACAACAGGTGGCATGAATCTGTGGATCCTGAATAAAGACCAGAAGTAAACGTCAATCATCTGATCCAGAGGGCAGGTGGCATAAATTCATGGACTCCGGGTAAAGACCCGAAGTAAATATCAACTGTTCGATTCAGGAGAACTAGATCTGAATTGTTGTTTTGGAAGAGGAAGATCTCAGTTGTCAGTCTAGAAGCACCGTCAAGATCATAAGATAGATGGTCATGATCGATTGCGGGGCCAAAAAGTGCCTAGATGTGAAAATTTTGAGGGCGGGCCACAATCAAAACCATGGTATCGATGAAGAGGTACGTGGAAACTGGAGGTAAATTGCAGGGAGAAAAGCAGTTTATCCCAAACCACTCTTGGATGCGCCTGCAATCATTTTCTTACGCAAGGACATATCCCGAGGTCACAGGCGATAGGGGGATAAAGAGAAGAGAGCTCGCGCCTGAAACCTGAGAGTTCAGTTGCATGAAGAAGGAGGTTGCAGGTGCCATAGAATCTACAACAGAGGACCAAAAGGACCTGTGTTAGTTCGTAAGTGAGACCATCAAGGTCTCAGAGAGCCAATTTGGCTTGGAGTTGAAGATCCTTGACTGGGAGATCGCGTAACCCTTAGGAGAGAAAGGGGGGGTTGTATCAAGTGGTATCAAAGATTAATTTTTGCTTGCAGACAACAAGCAAAGGAGAGGAGGCAAAAGAACTTGAAGTTTTACTCTGTGTGTGAGAGATCGTCAGCACAATGCGACCGAGGAGACAAGTGGAGCCACCTTTATCCAATCGGGTTGTAGAAAAAGAAATGTGAGAGATTTGTGAAATATTATAGGCAATGGAGGCAACACAGAGGGGAGCACCTATTTTTGGAGACATCAGTGATGCCAAGAGTGAAGAAGTATAAGTCAAAGAAGTTGCAGGGGAAAATGTTGATGAAGAACGCTTGCTGAGAGAAGTTGTTAGATAGGGAGCTAGAGCCAAGATATAGGTCCCAATGTATGAAGGTAATTTGGATGCTGAAGAGCTGTTGGATTGGATAATATCCATGGAAAAATATTTTGACTATGGAGATGTCGATGAAGAGAAAAGGGTGAGACATGTTGTCACCAAACTAAAAGGGCTTGCAACACTATTGTGGGATGAACTGCAGGCTAAGAGGAGAAGAAAAGGAAAACAAAAGATAAATAATTGGGATAGAATGGTAGCCAAGTTGAAGGCTAAATTCATGCCCAAAGATTATCCAATCAATCTATTCAGAAATTTGCAGAACCTGAGGCAGAAGGGTATGATAGTTAAGGAGTACACAGAGGATTTCTACAAGATGAACATCAGAAATGGACAAAGAGAGAAAGATGAAGAAAAAAATTTCAGGTATATAAATGGCCTGAGGTATGAAATCTAGGATGATATCAGCATGATGTTAGTAAGGACACTAGAGGATGCTTATCAGTTTGCACTAAAGGCAAAGGAGAAGTTGACTAGAAAACAAAGCCAGTGAGGCAGAGGTAAAAGCCCAGTCCTGAACAAAGGCAAGGGAGTTTCCCATGAAAAGGCACATAAATCCAAAGACGAGATTGAGAAACCACATAGTCACTCTGAAAGAGGAGGAAGTTCTCGAGGAAGACAATATGGTGGAAGAAGTTCTTCTCGAGGAAGAGGAAGAAGTAGAGGAGAAGTAAGTTGTTATGCATGTGGAAATATAGGGCACATGTCTTGGGAATGTCCTGAGAAAAATAAAGAAGGAGGAGGAAAAGCTCATATTTCAGAAGCACAGAGAAGGAATGTTGAAGCAAAAGGAGCAGAGGATGGAACATCCCTGATGTTGAGAAAGGTTCTCTTAAAACCAGAGGCAGAAGTTGAAAATCCAGTGCAGAGGAACAGTGTATTCAGGACAACTTGCAATACTAAAGACAAAGTATGCAAGGTGATAATCGATAGTGGGAGCATTAATAACCTAGTATCCACAAAGATGGTGGAGAAATTGGAGATGGAGACAAATGCACACCCGAAACCATAAAAAGTCTCATGGTTGTAGAAAGGACACCAGGTAATAGTTACTAAACAATGCTTGGTTGAATTTAAGATAGGAGGATATAGATATGAAATTCTATGTGATGTAATTCCCATGGATGTATGCCATATTTTGTTGGGAATACCATGGTAGTTTGACAGGAATATCATTCATGATGGGAGGAAGAACACATACACCTTGGAGAAGAATGGTAGGACGCACATGTCGCTGCCAATAGAGGAGAAGAAAGTGAAAGAGGAAGCCATCACAAGCATACTTCTCATGAGTGGTAAGGAACTCTTCAAAGAAGTTAAGAAAGAACAGGAGATGCAGTTTGATGTGGTGAGGAAACCCAGAGTTATCCTTACAAGTACTTCGATCAATGATTTGCCTGAAGAAGTTCATTAATTATTGGATAATTTTACTCAAATAGTGGTGGATGATCTTCCTAACTCATTGCCACCCATCATAAGTATCAACCATCATATTGATTTGATACTAGGATCAATTTTTACAAACAAATCAACATACATATTGACACCTCGAGAGAATGAGGAGGTAAAGAACCAAGTCCAAGAATTGTTAGATAAGGGGTTGGTCAGAGAGAGCTTGAGTCCATGTGCAGTACCAACTGTGTTGAGTCCAAAGAAGGATGGAGGATGGATAATGTGTATAGACTCAAGATCCATTAACAAGATCACCATCAGGTATATATTTCCTTTGCCAAGAATGGATGACTTAATGGATTGTTTAAGTGGAGCAAATTTCTTTTCTAAGATAGATTTGAAAAGTGGATATCACCAAATAAGGATAAGAGAAGGTGATGAGTGGAAAACAACCTTTAAGACAAATGAAGGTTTGTATGAGTGGCTTGTTATGCCATTTGGATTAACAAATGCCTCGAGTACTTTTATGAGGTTGATGAATGAAATATTGAAAGATTTCATTGGCAAGTTTGTGTTGTGTATCTGGACGATATATTGATCTTTAGCAGGACTAAAGAGGAGCATTTTAGACACATGACACTAGTGATGAGGAGACTATAGCAGGAGAAGCTACTGATAAATCTGAAGAAGTCCTATTTTATGAAGAAAAAACTCATTTACTTGGGTTTTGTGATCTCTTCAAATGAACTGAAGATGGATCCAGAGAAGGTGAAAGCAATAAAAGAATGGCCATCTCCAAGGAGTATGTTTGAGGTAAGAAGCTTCCATGGATGAGCAAGTTTCTATCGGAAGTTCATCAAAGATTTCAATGGAATTTGTGCACCAATGATGGACACAATAAATAAGAAGCACAAGTCTTTTAAATGGACAGAGGAGGTCGAGAGGAGCTTCAATATACTGAAAGAAAAAATAACAGAACGATCAATTCTGATCTTACCAAATTTTGGAAATACATTTCAAGTGAGATGTGATGCAAGTGGAGTTGCAATTGGAGCAGTTTTGAGCCAAGATAATAGATCGATTGCCTATTTCAGTGAGAAGATGAATAAGACCACGAGAAAATACTCCACATATGATAAGGTGTTTTATGCCATAATTCAAGCCTTGAAGAAATGGAGACATTACCTTGTTCCACAAGAATTTTTCTTGTATAGCGACAACCAATATTTACAATTCATAACTAGATAGGAAAAATTGAATTAGAGGCGCAAAGTGGATTGAATTTATGCATAATTTCACTTTTGTCATAAAACATATTGATGGGAATGCTAACAAAGTTATTGATGCATTGAGCAGGAGATGTTTGATTCTGCAATAGTTCCAGGTGAAGACCTTGGGGTTTGAACACCTTAAGGATATGTATCGCGATGAGCCAGAATTCAAGGAAGCATACAAAGCATGTGTGAATCCTGTGCTAAGAGACAGGAGCCAGTGGAAAAAACATATGATTCAAGAGGGATTGTTGTTCAAGGGAAATCAATTGTGCATACCAAAATACTCAATGAGGGATAACCTTTTGAAGGAAAAGCATAGTGGGGGATTGGCTGGACATTTCGGCCATGATAAGACATTTGCACAGTTGAGAAGTTCATACTATTGGCCAGGTATGAGAAAATAAGTGATAAAGTTTGTGAACAAATGCAAAATATTCCAACATGCAAAAGGAAAAAGACAGAACATTGAATTGTATCAACCATTGCCAATACCAAAGAGGCCTTGGGATGAAATAAGCATGGATTTTGTGTTGGGAATACCAAGAACGCAAAGAGGATGTGATTCCATATTTTTGGTGGTGGATAAGTTTTCAAATATGACACACTTTATCCCATGCCAGAATACTAGTGACGCAACACATGTTGCAAATCTATTTTTCAAGGAAGTTGTGAGACTTCACGGACTACCCAAGAGCATTGTCTTAGACATAGACACAAAATTTATTGGTAATTTTTGGAGAACACTGTGGAAGAAGTTGGGCACAGATTTTTCCTTCAGCTCAACTTATCACCCTCAGATAGATGGGGAGACTGAGGTTTTAAACCGAAGTTTTGGAAACTTATTGAGGAGTCTGGTCACTGAGCATCATAATCAATGGGATCAGATTCTTCCACAAGAAGAATTTACATACAATGACTCACCGAATAGGAGCACTGGAAAGAGCCCATTCCAAATATTGTATGGAATGCAACCTAGGGGAGTATCTGAGTTGAGAGACTTGGAACAGAGTGAGATCAGAAGCGTTGGAGCATAATATTTTGATGCAGAAATGAAAAACCTCCATAGCTAGATCAGAGGACAGTTGCAGAGCTCTAACCAAGAGTACAAGCAAAAAGTTGATCAACATCACAGAGAAATTCAATTTGAAGTAGGAGATCAGGTTCTGGCACATCTCAGGAAAGAAAGGTTCCCTAGGGGAACATATAACAAGTTGAATATGAAGAAGATAGGGCCATGTAAGATATTAAGGAAGTTTCGTGCAAAGGCCTATGAGATTGATCTTCCATATGATGTTGGCATATCAACCATATTCAACATTTTAGACCTATACCCTTATAGGGAATATGAATCAAAGGGATTAGAAGTTCAAGATAAGATTCAGTGGGAGAAACAAATTCCTATAGCAAAAAAACCACAGATGGAGAAGATCATTGATCAGAGGATTAGCAGGAAGACTAGGAAGAAGACCCATCTTCAATATTTGTTCAAGTGGAAGGGACACCCAATAGAAGATGCTAGTTGGGAAAATGAAGATGATATCGAGAAGCATGGAAAGTTGGTGCAGGAGCTCATGGACAGGAGTCCATAAATTTTTGTCTAGGGGAGTATGATGCATGAGCATCGTCAGCGAGCACATGTGGAAGGACAACTCAATTCCTGGGGATCATTACCGAATATGAAACATTGGGAGTTACTGCGAATATTTTGGAGCTGATTGGAAAAATCTAAGAAGATCAAGCGCTTGGAAGTTGATGATCATGAGGGATCTGGGAATTTCACTCCTAACCTTGAATGTAACAGAACTTAGGTAGTAGTTAGGTTTTCGTT
The DNA here is from genome assembly GCA_009831015.1 of Picea engelmannii. NCBI lineage: Eukaryota > Viridiplantae > Streptophyta > Pinopsida > Pinales > Pinaceae > Picea > Picea engelmannii. The sequence goes on from WSFP011402074.1 coordinate 7,598, forward strand.
TTCGAGTAGACAAGTATTCAGGGGGAACCCTAAGATCCCTCTGAGATAAATAGAGGTTTTGTACACCCAAATGAGGCTGTTGCGAGTTAGTAGGAGATTTCTCAGTTTTTAGTTACTGTTTGATTAAAGCCGTAGCCATTTTTATTTTGAATGAATATAACAGAGGAAAATTTATCCAATGTGTGGATGTTGTTATTTCTTGCAAATTTCATATTATTGTTGTTTCTGTAAATGAATGTATGAAACTGTGATATGTTATTATAAGTTTCAATTGTTTCTCTCAGGAGAGTTTCGAGTGCAAGGAGTGCACATAATCTGTAAGGAGTACATTGATAGAGGTGATTTAACCTCATATAAGATCATGAGAGATACCGTTGAATCTTCACCAACAGAAGTGCAAGGAGTGCACATGAAGAACTTTGTGTTGGGTTCATAGAGAGAGAGATAGAGTTACTGAACACTCTGTAAGCAGGAGCTCTGCAAGGTGTGCATCGAGCAAAAGGAGAATGCCAGGAGGGCGATAATAATTTATTTTCAAGAAATCCTTCGGATATGATTTTATTGAAATCCATGAAATGAAAGGAGTGTGCAGGAAGTCGAAATCTTCACGAAGACTAGGCTCAGGAGAGATAGCACTTTTCAGAAGTGTAGTTGAGTTCCAAGAGATGGACTCGCAGGAGGCGCAAAGGTTGAGACCTTTGGATACTTAGAAAATATTCTAAGTCAGAGGAATTTGGAAGGTCGGGAGGGAGAGCGACAGTGTTTGTTGGATCACCGATTTAGAGGACCAACAACCATCCAATCAAATCAAGGTGTGTGAGCCTTAGCGTTTTGCACATGCAAGAAATGGAACTTGCCAAAGTTTCGAAGTCCCGAAGTAATTTGGGACCATTCGTTCATCCGAATTAAATCTCAACTATCTGATCCTCTGAAGTAATTCTCAACTGTCCAATCATCTGAAGTAAATCTCAAGCATCATATCATCCAAAGTAGATATGAACTGTTAGATCTGAATATCAGGTGGCACGAATCTATGGATCTCTAATAAAGACCTGAAGTAAACGTCAATTGTCCGATCTAGAGGGAAGGTGGCATAAATCCATGGAATCCAGGTAAATACCTGAAGTAAATATCAACCGTTTGATTCAGGAGAACTATATCTAAATCATTGTTTTGGAAGAGGAAAATCTCAGCTGTCAGTCCAGGCGCATCGTCAATATCGTAAGATCGACGGTCACACTTCATTGCGGGGCCAGAAAGTGCCCGGACATTAAAATTTTGAGGGCGGGACGCAATCAAAACCACGGTATCGATGAAGAGGTACATGGAAACTGGAGGTAAATTGTAGGGAGAAAAGAGGTTGATCCCAAACCACTCTTGGACGCACCCGAAATCGTTCTCTTACGCAAGGACATAGCTCGAGGTCACATGCGACAGGGGGCTAACGAGAAGAGAGATCATGCATGAAACCTAAGAGTTTATTCGCGTGAAGAAGGAGGTCACTGGTGCCATAGAACCAACAACAGACAACCGAAAGGACCTGTGGTAGTTCGTAAGTGAGACCATCAAGGTCTCAGAGAGCCAATTCGGCTCAGAGTTGAAGATCCTTGACCGGGAGGTCGCATAACCCTTAGGAGAGAAAGGGGGGGTTGCATCATCACGTTAGTGTACGGTCTGCTAACTCATCTTTTCATGTTAGTTGACACGTCACTGTATGTATTGCTACGTGGTTGTATGGACTGCCATGTGGAGCAATTTTATTGGTCCACGAAATGACCCAGAAATGCCAAATATGAGTGACATGTGGCAACCTCTGGTGATGCCACATCACCATGTTGATGTCAACATGACACATGTCACATCCTGCAAATGCCACATATGTTGTATGGATGCTAATGTCATTTGTATTGATGTTAATTTCAGTAGTACGGATGCTAACTCATCCCCTTGTTGACTAGGCTAGGTTGACCAAAATTTGACTGGGAATATCTTTCGATCCATAACTCCATTTGACGAGTTGTTTGCACCATTAAAAATATTGCGGTGCACTCTTCGCGATGATGTCATTTTTAATGAGTTTTGATAACTTTGAATTTTTTCCCTTTCTCTGTCTGTTGAGGCCATTCTAAGCATCATGGGTTGTTTCTACAAGTTCTGAGTTGTTCTTTGTCTTCTTTGGATCCCTTTTGGATCAGGTGTTATAATTAGCACTTAAAAGTCAAAATCCATAACCTATCCTTCTATATGCCCACCCTATGGTCCTGATAGCAATGAAACACTTCTCCATAAAAATGAAGGACCTTTTAAAAAAGAAAAAAAATAAAAAAAATCATGCTTTTGTTGATTTTTGTAGGTTCAAGTAGGTATTCTCACATGACCCTAGGTGTTGGGAATGTGGGAATCATCATGGGCACCACACTACACTCTTCATTTGGTGAAAACTACCTTTGGAATTAAGTTGGGCCTTCATGGGTTTGGTGATGGGACTTGTGGCTTTGTGTTGAGGCTTCACACCCATAAGAAAGTATAATTTGTTCTTGACTTGTGGAGGGGCTTCTACGATGACCCCTAAGGATTGTATATAAAGGAGAGGGGTCATTGTGACATTTCATTGTGTAGTGAGTGTGTGGAGAGATGATGGAGTTGGCATAAGTGAGTCTTCACTTGTGCCAAGGAGCTTGGTGACTTCATCAAAGGAATGTTTGTAACTTTGGAAAATATGGCCTAGGAGAGAGGCAGTCACAGAAGGAAGAAACTGTGTGAATTGTACAAAAGTGTTCGTATAGTTTTTTTCACATGTACGCGGGTTGAAGTGGGAAAATTTGTGTATGTACATAGGTTGCAGGAAGGTTAATCGTGTATGTATGTGGGTTGCAATAAGTTGAATCACATACATTTGTACAATTTTTTTTGGGCGGGAACATGTCCATACAGGCTAACACCAATAACAGTATAGGTGACATCAGCAGGTCGTACATGTGTTCTGCAATAGATTTGTGGATAGAGGAAATTTATAGGGATTTGATGAAGTTTGGTTTTTTTATTTTTTTGGTTATTGGAGGACAAGGTTGTCCTAATATTTTGGTGGATTTGTATTGGCTGGGAGGGTTGGTTTTTCCCTAATAATTTCTAAAATCAACAAGGTTATAGAATATAAATTTTGTGTCTCATATGTGTATTGATGATTCATCTCTGATCTTTTTATTTCCACTACATATGTTTTCAATCAATCATTTTCAGTGTAAAATTGTTTAGTTATAACAAATAGGGTTTATTGTTAGCTCACTAGGAAGCAATTTTCATATCTAAAAATTAGTCATATAGAGTTTCATGTGAAAATTGACATGCTATCATATCTTGGGATTTGAAGAGAAATGGATCATCTTTGAGACACATACCTACTACAATTGGTTGCATATTTCTTGTTTCTATTTGGACATTTCACAGGTGACAACTTTGAGAGGGAGTTGTAGCAGCGTTGAGGAGTTAGCTATGAGAGGGAGATACAATGATTGTTGCAGGTAGTAGCAATTTAGATGGTCTTTGGTTTGAGACATGGAGAAGACTCCCCATACAAGGAGTTGTGGACTATTGCAGCTCAATGGTATGGAAAGTTGGGAGTTCTGGTGGATTGGTGGAGAGCCCTGATCACAACAATATGTTGTGTGGAATATTTCCAACCCTATGTATGGACTTCTACTAAGTTGTGATGGGTGAAACTCAAGTGCTTTGGCACATATGAGATTGCTTCAAACGTTTGGCAGTTTGATGAGATAGAGTCTTCATCGGAATAGAGAGTTGCACATTGTCGAGGTATGATAATTTTTGAGACATTTGACCCAAGAGAATGAGGAAACTTGCAGAGATGAGTTAAGGTGGTCTAGAGTGGACTAGACTAAGTGTCCATCTATAGCTCAGGAATTTTAAGAGAGAGGACATATGATCAGTTGCAGCATGTGTGTAGACACTGAGAGGTCTTCCCAGGTCTTCAGAACCATTTATGCAGGGGATATGTGCACAATAGTTTTTTCCAGGGGTTGACATACTATGGAATGATTATATCTAAGAGGAGACTCAGTTAGAGTCCAGGGATGACTTGAATGATGGAATTGGGTACAAGTTCATTGGATGGTTGTGACTTGGGTAAGTAGGATTCTTTCCTTTGTGGATTGCATGGTTATTATATAGTGGAAGCCATCGACACATGGTAGGGGCACAAGATTTGTTTGAGAGATTCATAGATTAAGACTTATGGATGTACGATGAGATTGGTATGTAGACTAGGCATGTAGTATAGGGATCTGGTACAGTGTCATTCTAGATGGATTCAAGGGATGTTGCAAATGGAAAATGTGCTATGTGTGCCAAGAGTGTGTTCTCAACCTCAACGATTGAGGACTAGGGCTATGCAGTGTTTTTCTAGTATGGTCATGTATTGTTTGTTCCCAAAGATCTAGCTTCATATCAGTAGTTTTTATTGGAGTTAAAGAGGGCCAGTCTATGTGTACTATTACCAATAGGAGCCAAGAGATATATGAGGAGGAGCAGGTAGCTCCACTAATGATACGAGATTATAGGGATCCAGAGTTCAGATTGAGTCAACCTTAGGATCTGGAAGGGAGGAGCATCCTCCCAGGACTATAAAAAGGATAATGGAAAAGGAACAAGTAGCTCTGGAGGTTGTGCTGACTTAGAGGGATCCTAAATTCAAAAGGATTCATTGGATTTATAGGGAATCACCAGACTCAGAGGGAGAGTTAACCATCTAGAGAGAGTCTACCTCCAATTCCATATGGGAGAGAGGCATCTTCCTATACTGTTAGGAGGGTGTCATGGGTTGAGATGGCTAGGAAGAAGGTTCAAATATAAGGGGATTCTAGGAGCAGGGTGTCTTTTAGGGAGGGATCATGCCAGAAATTAGGATTTTCTTTAGTGACTGAGGCTGCAACCAATCAGGAGGATTGGAGAGAGGGTTTACTTCAGTGATAGAGGGGGTAACCAATTAGGAATATTGGAGAGTAGTTGTTGTATCAGATCCAGTGTGGGAGAAATATATACTTCAAGGTGATTGTGGAGTGTGGTGAGAATACCTCTCTCACTAAGAGGGAGTGTTGATTTTTGTAGATTCGGGAAGGTATTCTCACATGAACCTAGGTGTTGGGAATGCGTGGATCATCATGGGCACCACACTACACTCTTAGTTTGGTGAAAACCTACATTGGAATGAATATGGGGCTTCATGGGTTTGGTGATTGGATTTTAGGGTTTGTGTTTGGGCTTCACACCCACAAGAAAGTCTAACTTGATGTTGAATTATGGAGGGGCTTCTATGATGACCCCTAAGGATTGTATATAAAGGAGAGAGGTCATTATGACATTTAATTGTGTAGTGAGTGTGTGGAGAAATGATGGAGTTGGAATAAGTTAGTCTGCACTTATGCCAAGGAGCTTGTGACTTCAACGAAGAAATGTCTATAACTTTGGAAAATTTTGTCTAGGAGAGAGGCAGTCGCAAACGAAATAAATCATGTGAATTGTACCAGAGTGTTCATACAGGTTTTGGTACATGTACGTGGGTTGCAGTGGGAACAGTCGTGTATGTATGTGGGTTGCAGTGGGAACAATCGTTTATGTACATGGGTTGTAGGAAGGTGAATTGCATATGTATGCAGGTTGCAGTGGGAACAATCATGTATGTATACGGGTTGCAGTAAATTCAATCATGTACATTTGTACAATTTTTTCTGGGTAGGAGCAAGTTCGAACAAGCTAATGTCAATAGCAGTACATGTGACGTCAATAGGTTGTATAGGTGGTCTACAGTAGATTTTTGGGAAGAGTAAATTTCCAGGGATTTGCTAAGGTTTGGTTTTCTAATTTTTTTGGTTATTGGAGGAGAAGGTTGTCCTCATATTTTGGTGGATTTTTATTAGCTGGGAGGGATGGTTTTACCCTCATAAATTTTGAAATTAACAAGGTTACAAAATATAAATTTTGTGTCTCATATATGTGTTGATGATTCATCTATGATCTTGTTGTTTCCGCTGCATATGTTTTCAGTCAATAATTTTCAGTGTAAAATTGTTCAGTGATAACAGCTAGCATTCACTGTTAGCTCACTAGGAAACAATTTTCAGATCTAAAAATTAGTCACATAGAGTAGTTTTATGGGCCACACGTGCCACCTTGAAGATGATTTTTATGGGATTATGTCCCATCATTTTTTTAATTTTGGTCATTTTGTAGCCTATGTGGGAAAAAAGAGCAAAACATTTTGCTAATTAAGCATTGTTAATTTTTGTTATGACCATAGGGTTTTAATGTAAAAGTGGACAAATGTGGACAAAAATGACTTGGTTTTTCCTCATATAAATATGAGGAAATTCATGTTCATTTTCTTATAACTCATCACTTGGAAAAAAACTCTTTGACTGAAATTTCGGCTCTCCTGGACAATTCACTATCTCTCTTTTTCTTGTCTAATGGATGCACCACTTGTTATTTGGAGCAATAAAGGCTAGAGAATCCTCTTGGTGGTGTTCTTTGGAAAATTGTGGATGATATCTTCATAAAAATGGTTTATTGCATGCTTTCTCTTGGATTTGATGAGTAATTTCTGCAATTATTTGTTATGTTGCTTGTTTAAATTTAAGAAAATTATCTTAAACCCTAGGAGTAAAAGGGTTTACACCCTCCACCAAGGTTTATTTATTATTTTCTATTGAAGGAATATAATGTTTGAAAAAATAAGTAATAGGTTTTACACCCTTGTTGCAAGGCTTAGCTAGGGTTTATTTCTCTAGGAAGTAAGAAGGTTTACACCACTAGATAAAATTTAAACCCTAGTTCATCTTGGATTTCAAGCTACACGATTTGGAAGGATTATTGTTGAGTTTTATAAGGGTTTAACTCTAAAAAAATATATCTTCTTCCTCTTTGTTTAAATTTCCTTCCAAGGAAGAGACTCCATACACCTAATAACAAGGCACTAGTACTTTGCATTGGAGATTTTTAATTGTTGCTTTGGTAAATGTGAAAATTGAGCTTTTGGAATTGTTCAAGTTGGATTTGGATTTTAAATGCTTTAGGCTCTCTTATGCTACAAGGGCATATTGATTGACCAAGTGGTTAGTTTGTTTTAATAGACATTAAGCTACAACAATTAGGGCTGCAGTAAACTATCTTTTATCAACAAGTTTTCTTCACTTTTGACCGCTGAAATTTGTGTGTAAGCAGTGAAATTTGATCCACCTGTCAAGGCATATTGATTGGGTGGATTGCTTGTTGATTTTGTCGGTTGAAATTTGTTGTTGCAAAAAAAATAATCTATATCCATACGGCTTTCATAATATTGTGTTGAAAACTCATTTTTACATCCTTCCTTTATCATCTAATTTGTTGTTTTAAGCATTGGAACATTATCTCTAAGTGCATGCTAATTTATCCAATATTATATGTTGATTAGATGATGCAATTCACAACTGTTGTAACTTTGTCATTGCTGATATATAATTGTTTACTTCTGCAATTTTGGGACAACAAGGTTTATTTTTTATTCCCCTCTTTCCTTGGGGCTTATATGATCATATATTGTCTTGGTTTGTCTCGTCTAACATTTTTTTGTAGGTACACAATGTTGGAAACCTTTTGCTTGACTCATCTGCATCCTCCATTAGGCATCAAGATTTCTTAGCCATGACTTATAGAGCTGGTCCCTTCAACTCTTGGCCTCTCCCCTTGTCACCCCCCTAGGGTCACCCGAGAAGCCTCCCTTGTGTTGGACTTGTCCACTAAAATGAGGGGGATACATATTGAGGTGACAATGATAAGTGTCTCTAGTTGTGTATTACACTTGTTGCTTGGGTTGGGCTTTTCCCAAACTAAAAATTGTGCGATAATACATATGAATTTGTATTTTGTGGTGGAATGATGTTTTATGAACTTAGTTTTTGTTGTGAACATTTAAATTAATTGCATTTATGTTTTTATTTAGTATGGATAGTTGCATGAGTTTGAATGTCATGTGTGTGTTATTTCCACATTTAGATTTGTTATCATAATTTTTTATTCAATTGTTTTAGAAATGTCGTGGCCTAGCTGGGGATTGGGTACGTTACATGTTATGAATTCACTAGCTTGAATACAACAACATGAATATAAGATTCAACCCACACCGTTTCATGCATGACTCAGCGAATCTCATCACTACAAAAATATCCAAGTACTTCATCCAACCATCAATTAGCCATGACACCATGTGTTCATAAGCATACACAATAAAACTTGGATATTTCCATTCTCTGGTGTACATTCCCTTAGGAAATCACTATGATCTTGTGTTCTAGTGCAAGTAGGAATATCCCAACTGCTAATTTTCTTTTTGGAAATTCTAGTGAAAGAATTCATTGGTTCAATGAAGCCAATAAATAACATAAACAAGAAGATGATGAGTTCCTATATTTCCCTATCCTTCTATTGACATGGGCACATGACTCTTGTCAAGTTCACAGGGTTACTTGATGAAAGGTCCCAATTAAACATTTCTCTATTGAAATGACAAGCTCTCTAGTTATTGCCTAATTTTCATAATCTAGATATGAGTGAAATGAAATGAAATTAGCATGTAATATGAAATGCACAAACTATGTCTTGGCTAACAACATAAACAATTTTTGGAATGACATGTTTATCTCACATCTCGATCTTTTGAAGAGTTAGTGGATATTTGAAGGTCAACTAGGGAGTCAATTCGAGAGGTTGATTGGTTAGTAAGGCCAATGAAAGGTGGTCTCAACTCAATTGATTGGTGCATAGATTGAGGAAAAAATGTGGGATATCTAGGTCATGTCCCTAAGTTCATCAAATTTGACTATGTCTTCCTCATTCTAAGGAAGTTAATTATACTTTGGGTTATATATAGATGATCCTATGATAATTCTATCATGGAATTTTTTGTCTTATCCATTGCATGTTGATCTATGTTTGTGTGTCCTTGGAGATGACCTCTTCTTGGAAATCATAACTTTTCATTTATGCAATTCTTTGGTTCTCCAACATGTTATTAGAGATATTGGTTTGAGAGATAGCTTATTGTCTACAAGTCATTTTGAAGGTTGTTTCTTGCATGTATTCATGATGAGTCAATTCTCTTTGGTATACTAACTCATGATTTTGACTTGAAGATTGAATTAAGGTTTAGATTTGTAGAGTGATTATGAGTCCCAAGGAAGACCTTGTGGTTTTGAATGGCCATAACTATGGTATGTGGGTACAAGACATGGAAATTCTATTGAAAATTAAAGCACTTTCGTAGTTTACAAAGACTCCAACTCCATCTCTTAAATATGATCCATAAAATTTCCTCATTGATGGGAATAAGGACAAGGATATTAGAGTTATAATGACCTACATCTCCAGGGAGATTCATTTTCATACAAGTGGGATCAACTATCCAAATCAAGTATGGAATAAGTTAAGGACTTTGTTCAATAAGATCGATGAAATTTGGGTTATGCAAAAGGATAGTCAACTTTTTTTGTACCCATCATATGGTTAAATATGATTCTCTTTTTATTATTATTAAAAAGGTATAGAAGAAGAAATATTTATAGAATATTATTATACACTTATTGTCTCTAGTTGTGGTAGGATTGAATGTAAAAATCATGTGATCACTAATGTGTATCATGTACCAAGTTTGAGTGCTAATTTGTTTTATGTACCCCAACTAACCCATACTAGCAAGAATGTTTAATTATGACTTGATAGGTTTGTTGTGAAATATATTTAAAATATCTTTATTGTTGTTTTTGTTGGGGCTTTTATTGAGACTAAGGAGTGACTCTGTACATTCTGTGATTTCTCTAAGTATGATCTAGGACCAACTGCACTCATAGTAGATATTGATGACCACGAATAATTTGGCATGAAAGACTCGAAAATTTGAATTTCCATAGTACGAAACTGACGGTGAATTTTAATTTGGTTAGTGGACTTCCTAGGGTTGTTCCCCTTGATGGTGTATGTAAAGGGTGTGTGCCTAGAAGGCATCACCATGATACATTTGATAAAAGGAATGAATGGTGAGAAAAGACTTAGTTGGAACATATCCATAATGACCTTTATATAATGAACCAACCATCATTAACAAGTAAAAGGTATGTTTCAACTGTCATTGATGGTTTTTTCAAGTATACTTGTCTATATTTCTTGAAGAATACATATCACGTCTTTGAAAAATTCAAATAATTTAGGGCATTGGATGACAATTGATGTGATCGATCTATGAAATATCTGAGATTAGACAATGTGGGAGAATATGTGAGTAAATCCTTTTTGAGAGATACTTATCACAATATGATATCTCTTGTTAGAGATATGTACCTTACACACCATAGTATAATGATGTTTCTAAGATAAATAATTATAGCTTGGTTGAAATGGCATGATTTTTATAGCCCTAAATCGCTCTACACATGCATACATGGCCTTGCCCCTCTTACTTGCATTTTTTTCCAAAGCACTGCTGAGAAACTCTTCTTAAAAAAATAATTTTTAGAATATGTACGCGCCTTGCACCATTATTTCCCATGTACATATGCTTTATACACCACTACATCTCATGCACATATGCATGTTGCACCATTACAACCCGCGTATGCTTGCAAAAGTTTCAAAAAATAAAAATTTGCAAGGAATTCGTTGAAATTGATGGGCTATTGGAGGCTTCCCAACTGATCCACCTACTATAGCCCATCACCCAACCGAATAACCATCATTTTGGCATATAAAAGGAGGTTTTTGGGTCTCATTTCATACCTAAGCATAAGAACAGTGAAACTTTGCCCGATTTCACTTCCCCTCATTTCCAAAGATATTGCTTCCTTTTGTGAGAAATTACCTCAACATTCCCTCATTAGCCCCTTCTTCCTCCATTTAACCCATTCCCTTCCATAGAATATTTCAGAAGGTTGAGAGGAGAAATTCATACAAGGTGCACTTGGAGCATGGTGAAGAGGAGCCTAGACTAGGTTCGCAAAATGATAGGTGACTTAGATTGTAAAGGTATAATCTTTGTGATATGAAAAAAAGAATTACATTTACCTATCCCAAATGATGGTATCTTCAATACTTTTATTGATTTATGCTTGACATTCTAACATCTAAACTTAACTTATATATGGAATAGCATGCTTTTTGTTCTTTGTTTGTCAATATTTGAATGCAGGTCATCCCTGGGAGGAGGCGTGCAATCAGTTACCCGATCATCACTAGACATCACTAGACATGGGATTAGAGGTATAGTTACCCGATCTCCTTTCTCTTCTTTTTTTATACTAGTTTTGGTATGTTTGGGGTAGTATATAGAATTAATTAAGATTTTAGACGGTTATTTTCTCTGCCTACATTCTGAACCTTGGTGTAGTTAAAGGGGGGTTATTTCCCGCTAACAGAACTGGCAAATCCACTGGGGATAGCCTCTAGGGTTTTTTAGGGATTTTGTGTTGTTTGATTGGTTTGTTCGCCTTTCAAGTTTCTTTGAGTTTTCTGAGTATGTCAAGGGATTCTGGTCACCTTCAGGTGCAATACCATTTGTCCCTACCTTGTAAGACTGCTTGATATTTTATTTTTTGGAAATATACATGGGTGTACACACCCTATCTTGAGTCAATCCACATACATATTCACTTTTCTCAGTAAATAGCCCACGTACATACACAGGCTACTGATGCAACAACCCACGTCTCTATTTCAATAAATTTTTTGAAAAAGAGGGAGTTTGCCTCTTTCCTGATTGAGGTTCACACTTCTCAGGGTTTTCTTGGATCAGTCCAGAGTCTATGTTAATAGCCATAGCCTAGGTTTAGAGTTCAGTTTACTTGTATTCTTGATCTTCTTGTGTTTCCTAGCATTTTTAGCTTATTTTTAGCTTGCATTTTAAGAATCGTGTATTCATCAATTTCTTTTAGCATCTTTTGTTATTTCTTCTTTGATTAGAAGAAAATAAAAATAAAAAATTGGTTTGTTAGGTCTCTTTATTTATTTGCATTTCCTTTGCATTGTTATTTGAAAAAGAAAAAGAATTAGCGTAGCTTTGTGTTTTCGTCTCATCTTGAAAGCATTTCAAAAGAAAAATAAGAAAGATAATCCTTCTTTTACAGTGCTCTTATAAGTTTCATTTTTTTCAAGAGTCTTAACAACATCAATTTCACTACCGTACCTTGTGAGTAAACCAAGCCTTTAAAAGGAATGCTTAATCTAAAATACACTAGACTTTTTTGTTTGTAAGGTCAACCAACTAATTTAGGGTTAGGGCCTTGAATTAGGTCGGAGAGGAAACTCTTCAAGGCCGCTAAATAAAACATTGGAGTCTGAGTTAGGGAGTGCTTAAGTTCAGTGTTGTAAAAGTTATCTAGGACCCCCCTCTAGCACAGGGGATAAACACGAGGTTGTGTGAGGAAAGGCAACAAAGATAACCCCTCCAAAGCTGGACTGAACGTAGTGGGGAACACATATTGAGGGTCTGTCTCGAGAGTAATACCGACTGCATTTTCCTATAGAGATTCACGGACCTTGAATCCGTTAGAGATCCTCCGTTGTCTTCCAGACCATTTTATTTCGATACCCTTGATAGGATTCAGATTTGTTATCCTACTCATTGTGATCTGCCCGACTGTCGACTTTGCCTGTCTGGTAACTGAATGCGAGCTAGAAACTTAGTTTCCCATATTCTATGGACTTACACGGGTGAATGGGAGGGTATACCATGATACCTGGGGCAGATGTTGGATCGTACTTCACAGAGTATATCTAGAGGGTTCTTCTATGCTTCTGTGTTTTAGTTTCTCTAGTGTCGATTGGCGTAACTGTCCTTCCTACTAGATAGTCGTTTGCTTGATTTTCCTTTAGGAAATTTTAGTGTGTGATTTGTGCTCCCTAGTTTTCCTTAGTGATTTAGTCATTCATTACTTTGGGTCTATGAAATAGGGTGGTAGACAACCCACTCTATTGGTCATGAGGAATTTTCAGTCTTCCTCTTAGAAATGTGGAGCCGCCTCTTTATAGGTGTTGTTTTTATCCCACTGGTTCGCTAGAGTCAGTGTGTGAGACTTTTACGGACTTGAACGATCCCGCAAGGGGAGAACCTGTGCATAATATATTCATGGATAAAGTTTTGGATGATACCAACCAAGTGACCCCTTCACAAGGGGATTCTTGTGCTTTTCCTTTCTTCAGAAACATTGGTGTCCCTTTGATGTCCACTTTGTACATTCCTGGGTTAAATGTGGGACTACTGGTTTGGTTGGGTACCAGTCCAAATGTCTCAAATTATCTTGACGTTTCTCAGTTAAGAACCTTATTTCATGGTAATCATGTTGATGTTCCTTCATCAACAAAGTCTTCTCCTCCTCCTTCTACCTTCCCTGGTGAAAGTATAACTACTAGTAACTAAAAGTCTAAATGAAATAGAAAGAGGAAGAATAGGAAGAAGAAATCACCAACCTCTGCAAGTCATGTTGGAGGAAAACGTTTAGTCATTGTTAGTCATATTGGTGATAGGTTTGTAGCCTCTGCGAGTCATGTTATCAACCCATCACCAACCTCTGCAATTCATGTTGGAGATGTGCAACCAACCACTTCTAGTCATGCTGGGGGAATTGATTCTGTTGAGAAACCTAGATGAATAGGACATAAGCCTAAGCTCCCTTGTAATCTTTGCAAGGGAGATCACCTTACTCATTTGTGTCCTAGGATTCCATTGGCATGAATATTGTGGTTCCTGTCTGCAAGCTCTTCTAATTCCGAGTCTTATGATGTTTCCTCACAGTATATTCAACCTTTGGTTGATGAAGTGTTCATGTCGATGCAATCTTTGGCTAATCCCACTCCTCTTTTGGGGGATGATGTTCATGTAGACCATGTTGTCTCGCAACCTATTCAGCCAATGGTTGAGAAATTGGTCATGCCGATGTAGTCTTCGATTGATCCCACTCTTCTATCGGGGAGTGATGTGTCTACTGACTATGTTTTTAGAATTTCCAGTTCAGTACTTTCATAACAACGGGGCATTGTTCTCTCTTCAAGCACACCCCCTCCAAGCCCTAGGATGGTTTCCTTTGATTGGAATGATCTTATTGAGACTTGTCTTCCTTCTTTTTCACCTTTTCAAATAAGGGTTGAAGTCAATTCAACAAACATTTATCGATGTATTGTGGATGAAGGATCCTCTGCTAGTTTTTTATCCTCCTCGGTTTGGAAATCCTTGGGATCTCCCAAGCTTGTGTCTGCTTCGCATGAGCTATTGGATTTTGACAGAAGTCCTAGTGAACATTTGGGGATTCTTCCTTAGTTTCCTATCTCATTAGGTGGGAAGACTATATTTGTCGATGTTATAGTGGTTTAAGGCCTGTTAGATTTCAATATGCTTCTCGGGCATGATTATGTATATGCTATGAATGTTGTAGTGTATATGCACTTTCAGGTGATGCATTTCCCTCACAATAGAAACATTATCATTGTCGACTAGTTGGAATATGATAATCACCATCCTAATTCGGCGTTATTTCAGGCTTCCCCTTTATATGTTCCTAGTGTTTGTGTAGAATCTACCCCGCGGGATTCTCATATGAACACACTTTGTTTTCTTTCGAGCTCACTTTAAAATTTGAAAGAAACATCCAACAAGCCTGTATTTATGATTTTCGATCTCGTATGGATTACTTGAGAAAAGTAGCCCCTTGGAGTCTTCTTTAAGCCCTAATAAAACTCTCTAAAGATGAAAACATTTTTGAGCGATCTTGTTGCCCTTCATGATCGTCAAACTCAAATTTGAAGGCACGTTTGTCCAGTGGTAGTTTACCCCTTTTTCGGTCTGGACGATCAATTGTATGAATAAAGGTATTCTTTGGGAACTTTGGTTTGCTAGAAGAGTATTCTCAGGCATAAGTTTAACCCTTTTTTGGGCTTGAGGGACTAAATTTTCAAAAAAGGAACATTCTCCTTGGTTTTGGTTTATCACCTTTTTCGGGCCTCGAAGATTAATTACGAAAAAGGAACCCCCACGGATTCCATAGTTAAGCTCTTTTTAGACTCCCTAAAATTGAAAAGATCGTTGAGTGACCTTGTTCCTTCACACTCGTTAAATTGGTCCAGAAGAACAACTACTGGCATGAGTTTAACCCTTTTTCCAGCATGTAGATTATAGAGGAAAAAAGTATGCCTCGAGAGATTCGTCTTGTTAGGAGAGTTCTCCTCAGTAAATTTTATACTTTTTCGGGCTAAGGAGACTAAACTTAGAAAAAGGCTGTGAGTCTATAGTTAATCTCTTTTCAGACTCCTTAAAATTGAAAAGATTCCTGAGTGATCTTGTCTTTGTCACACTCATTAAAATGGTTTTGAATATATGTATTTTCGGTGCAAGTTTAACCCTTTTTCGAAGCGACTAGACTATAACCAAAAAAGGTACTCCATGGAGTCTTCTTTTACATTTTTTCAGACTCTCTAAACGTGAAAAAACTATCGAGCTTACCTTCTCTGGGCTTGTTAAAATTACATTGAAGGGGGTTTCATTATGTCTTGCTAATCGCATTTGCATCTCTGCGTCTTTGGCCTAATTCTGGCTCCATGTTGCTCTTAACTAAAAATTTGAAGCATGCCTTATACATAAGCCTTTGTAGCACTTTGCCTCTGTGACCTGACACCTTGACCCATGGAGAAATTTTCCCCGAGTGTCCTTTTCCTAGACATGTCTCCTTGCTCTGAGCATTAGTATTTTCCTTGCGCTTCAAAATAGTATTCTTTCTTGTGAAACTCGTTCCTCCTTTGTAACGTAGCATTCTTTTATTCTTTTTCAATATATTAAAAAATTGAAAAAGACAAAAAAATCAAATATCCCAAAAAGAGGGGATGAGAAATATGTATTATTTTTTTAGCAGCACAAAGAGTCACCCTTGGACAAAGCACATCCTTTTGTTTGTTCATCAAGCATTGAGATATAGTATGACCTTAGGAAGTTTTTCTCTCTACATAGAGTTTTTTCCTCCTCTGTTTGGTTACTCTTCCAAACACATGGAGAGTTCACATTGCCTCCTACATCATGAACTTATGTCAATGTCTTGTTGCCTGAGTTTAATCATATTTCATGTTTTTTTCCAAGGGAAGTTTCATCCATCTTGAGTCGGACTTTCTGCAGTTTGTCTCTTGACCTCATGAATCGGCCATCCCGAGAGTCTAGACAAGTCCTGATTCAAAATCGACAAATTTATCTACCTAATCATCAAGATACTCATGTATTTTCCCGATGAGCTGTTGAATACCTCAGGGTAGTGAAGTCATACACTCCCATTGTACTCCTACATGAGTTTTGAATATCTTGAAGTTGTTTCTCGAGATCTGAAGGCCTCATCTCCAACCATCGGGCGTCACTAGCTTCTTGAAGATGGATACTCTACTTGTATATCTTCGACTGATTTTGAGATGTAGATCCGTTGTGTATTGCTCACAGATACACTTTATATAGTTATATGACATGGATATGCAGTGTATTTTATTGGAAGCCATTATTTATTTCATCGCGAGCATGGGTATGCCTGCCTCAGAGAGACAATTGTTGTTTTGCAGATGGTGCCTCTCGAACTCTCGTCCCAGGCTTACTTGATCTCGTACATTGGTGAAGATATTGAAATGTATTTTGGCCATCAGTTGTTCTTATAACCTCACACATTAGGGGGCATCTGTTATAGCAATAAATTTCTCTACACATGCATACATGGCCTTGGCCTTCTTACTTGCATTTTTTGCCAAAGCATTGCTGAGAAACTCTTCTTAAAAAAACAATTTTTAGAAGATGTTCGTGCCCTGAAAAATTACTTCCTACGTACATACGCTTTTTGCACCACTGCATCTTGCGTACATACGCATGTTGCACCATTACAACCCACATATACTTGCAAATGTTGCAAAAAATAAAAAGTTGCAAGGAATTCGTTGAAATTGATGGGCTATTGGAGGTTTCCCACTAGTACATATGGGCAGATTATTCCACGAAAATTTTCCACGTTTCAATTATTTTCATTTTTATTTTAAATTGGGCGGGATTTTAGTCGCTATTTCCATGAAAGTTTGTCACTATAGAGAAGATTAGTGAAAACCCTAAAAAAAATCTGTCAACACATGTGGCTTGCAACGACTAGTTGACTTTTTGCGGGTCAACTCAGTCATTTTCGTCGCTATATCAACGATAGTCGATCTATATATACCTGCCTTTAAGAGACTTTGAGACACATTTACTATAGTTGCGACATTTTTCGTGGCTTTTGTTTGAGATTTTTATTTTTTCTGTCACCCACCGGTTGAACAAATCCAATTCTCGATCTAAATAGCTCGAATTTTGAACTTGCAAGGTTAGTATGTTTTTTTATTTATGTACTCATTTAACTTTTGTTCAAACGAAATTTCATGTAGCTTGTTTTTTCCTTGATAATATATTATATGTGCAGTTCCATATTTCAAAATATTTATGTCATTGGTTTTAGGATCTAGTTAGTATATTCTATGGAAATTCATGTGAAATGTTAAGAAAATTATTTTTGAAAGAAGTATTTTAAGAAGAGGGAAAATTACTCCATCAATAAGTCAATTCAAACATTAAAAACATATGTCATTATATTCAATCTAGATTAATTTCATGAGCCTACTATTCCTTATGTAAATTTAATCCTTATTACAAAACCACCAACTCATAACAACTTTACCGGTTGGACTAGTGTTTGAAATAGAAGGTGGAAACAAAATCCTCTTAGGTCTAATCCTATCCCTTAGCGAACTTGTTAGCTCTCTAACTTTTGTGTTTTTATGATGTTGTGCCTATATTTAGCTCTCTAACGTTTGTGTTTCTATGATGTTGTGCCTATATATATTAATGTCATATTTTTAGTCTAGTATTAGGTTAGGTTAGTCATATAAAATTTTATTCTTATGTGATGTTGTTTCTCTCAATTTTTTATAATCACACACAATTCTAGATGTAGTGATTAACTCTAGTTTATAGTTGATGTAACTTTTTTATACACTATTAATTAGGAGTAGCTAAAATATAAAAATTTCATGATGAAATCTACTAGTCAGACAATGAAAAATGAAAACATGCCAAATTGTATTAGAAAATAAAATTGTGACCATTTATGTAGCTGCAAATCAACACGTCATAATTTAAACCAACGAAACCCAATTGTGGATGACAAGTGGATGTAATTCTTTTTTTAGTGGTGAATTTCAAAGATTGACATTTTTTCTACAAAACAACTTAGAGGCTAGTGTATGGTGTCGAGTGATTCAAGTTTAAGAAATTTTTACCACTTTAATTAAATGGTGTGTAATTATTTTCCATTGTTATTTCAGTACTCACTACTCTAAAGTACAAATTACTGGATATCGATCTTAATATTTAATCAATAATAATAATAAAAAGCATGTCGAAATGTCCTACAAGAAATAATTGTGAGGATTGTAGGTCATTGTAAATAAACATATCATAATTGAAAGGAGTAGCTAAAATATAAAAATTTGACAACTTATTGTTTGGTATGGTGTAGGTAAGACAATTACTTGTCAGTACAAACATTTGTCACTATGAACGAAAATGATAGGAAGCTTGCTCGGTTAAGAGCG